>NJEV01000361.1:0-21876 GCA_002591385.1 Cordyceps sp. RAO-2017 | reverse complement strand
AATGAGAGCCTCAACCTGATTGACTGCTGAGTGTGCAGCGGCCGAGACGACGCCCCGGACCGTGCTCGTGTGCTGACGCCCTCCTCTCCCCCATGGACAGTCACTATCCGGATCAGCCTGGCGAAGGAGATGTAAGGGCCCGCGGCCCGCCGTCCTTTCCCACAGTTCTTTGCTGCCTTTTGACCAGACTTGCGTGGCCCGTCGTCCTTTCCCAACAAGGTTCTTGCTGCCCTTTTGGCCCGACTTGCATGGCCCGGCTTTTCTTATTCTTTCTTCTGTATTTTCTTCTCTATCGTCTTGTCTGCCGAGGAAGGAAGGCGGATTCAGCTGCGTGGCGAGACGCAGGACACGAGGACACACACACACATTCTTCTTCTCCCCTACGCACCGGAGCCGCGCTGCATCGCCGCGACCAGATGATACAGGAATGGACGAGGTAGCCGCCACGCGCGGTCGAGCAAGCCGATTTTTGCCTTTTTTGCCGCCCCGGTTGCGCCGACAGGGAGGAAATCAGTTTATATAGTATATGGAACAGGACAAAGACGCCGAGCCCACGGCGCGTGTGCGTGTGCGCGAGAGCGCCGACTCCGTTTGTGTGTGCGAGTGTGTGCGAGTGTGTGTGTGTGATGGCAACCGAACCAAAGCTTTCCCGTACGCCAGCCCCCCCGAACAAGGTGTCCAAAAGATAAAGGCACGCAACCGCTTACATTTTCCCCTCCTCCCGCCCTTCGCCGCTTCACCTTCACCCCAGCGCAGTCCTCCGCGGCGTTTCGTGCCTTTTTCTTGCTTCATCTTTCCCCCTCAGAAGCCGTCCTCGGAGTCGCTGTGGTCGTGGACGCGGATGGCCCGCCACCGGCGGTCCGTCAGGTCCTGGGCCGCGGTGCCCTCGCTCTCCGGGTCGACGTAGCCGGCGCCGCCGGCGAGGCTGAGCGCGACGGGCAGGAAGACGAGGGCGTGCAGGGCGGCGAGGACGACGAGCGCGAGCCAGACGCGGAAGTAGTAGATCTCGAAGATCTTGGAGCGCGTGAAGGCCAGGACGCAGACGCCGAGCAGCTTGGTGACGGTGATGCCGGAGAAGACGGAGCCGCCGACGTTGACGAGGGCCGTCCAGGCCCGGGCGTCGCGCCCGCGGAACGCGTTGTTGTTGCCCTCCATGACGGTGCGCGACGGGAACATGAAGGCGCGCGCGATGTGCGCGCAGAACTCGACCGAGATGCCCACGCAGATGATCAGGTTGACCAGCGACACCGCGTTGAGCGACACGTCGAAGAGCGCCATGGCCCCCATGATGTCCACCACGCTCATCACCACCGTCGCCGTCACGACCGCCGACGTCAGCGCCGAGCCCAGCAGCAGCGCCGCGATGACGAAGATGATGCCGACCGCCGCGCACAGCAGGCCCGCCGTGAGCCCGACGATGCTGAGGTACTGGTCGAAGAAGATGTAGAAGAGGCTGTAGGGGAACACGTCCGTCCCCGTCTTCTCGCTGATGTCGGACGCGACGCGGCGCGCGGCGGAGTAGGCCTTGATGAAGTCGGCCTGGCTGCGGAGCGGCGTGTGCGACGTCCGGAAGTGGCTGGCCTGGACCGCCGTGTTCCGGTCGTTGATGACGACCGCCTCTCCGTACGCGGCCTGACCGCCCAGCGGGCAGCTCGTGTCGGCCGGCGACGTCAGGAACTTGTGGAGGTAGTGGAGGAATTCTTCCTCTTCCGGCATGCCCGACAGCGTCGTGTTCCACGCAGGGCTCCGGCCCGCGAAGCACGCCGACCCGCCCTCGACGCAGCAGTTCTCGTAGATGGGGTTCAGCCAGAGAAAGAAGTCGTCGATCCAGCTGGCTGTGGGAGAGGCGATGTAGGATACGTCGGGCCGCTGCCTCTCCAGCTCGAGCGTGTTCGCCACCGACAGCGGCTGGCACGAAGTAAACCTCGAACAGAGCGCCTGCTGCTCCCTCCGATGCGACGCATCGGCTCCTCGGGCGACAAAGTACACGGGAGGCCCGGTCTCCAAGTAGTCGTACAAGTCGTTGAAGTAGGGAATGAGATACGAGCCGTCCGGGATCGCCACGCGCTGGTCCAGCCCGAGCTGCACCTGGGGCAGGAGCGCTAAGGCGGCGGCGAAGACGCCGAAGAAGATGGTGACGACGCCGAGCTTGACCTTCTTGCCGAGCAGACGCGGGGCGTACGTGTTCTTGATGAAGACTTGCAGGAGGCTCTCTTCGTCGACGTGCGTGCCTCTCACGCCGGAGACGAAGCCGTTGGTGCCGTCGATGTGCACGCGGGCCTTGGTTACTTGCCACCACGGCCAGAGCTCGCACCGATGGTCTTCGACCCGCATCTGGTTCAGGGCGAGGAAGGAGACGAACATGGTCATCTGCAGAATGGCGTTGACAAACACGGCTCCGGCGGCGTAGGCGGCAAAGTTCCTGACGGCAGGCATGCCAACCGCTGCTCCCAGTGCGAACGCGACCGTCTCCGTCAGGGCGGAGAAGAGGATGGACGGGCCCATGCGGCCGAGGGCTCTCGCCACGCGCTCCTCCACCATCTGGTCGGGGCAGCTCACGTTGACCCTCTCCAGCTCATGCACGATGAGGAAGATGTTGTCGACGCCGACGGCCAGGACGATGAAGGGTATCACCTCGACGATGATGAGGGTGGCCTTGAGGCCGACCCAGGAGAAGAAGCCGATGGAGGCGGCAATGGACATGAGGACGATGACGATGCCGACCAGGCCCAGTGTCACCTTGGACTCGACGAGCAGCAGGGCGGGGTTCCGGAAGACATGCTTCAGAGGCGTGCCCAGCGCCATGCAGGCGTAGATGAACATGACGACGTAGCTGATGACGACGATCTTGGCGTCGGTGTTTGTCGACTTGTTGAGTTCTTGCTCCAGGCTGATCTCCGTGGTGAAGGAGAGTCGGAGCCCTCGATCCTTGGCCTCGTCCTGTACCTTGAGCAACCGATCACGGAGGGCGTTCTCCCAATCGATGGCCCTAGCCAGGGCGCCGGTGCCCTCCTGCGCATTGTTGACCACCCACGTTACCGTGATGGCGCGAGCATCGGTCACGTCGTCGCCATATCCGCCCAATATCATGTTGGGCTCGATCGGCTGGCCGAATTTCGGCCGGCAGTTGACGGGAGACCTGGCGCAGCTGCGCAGCTGATCCCTCCACGACGTGGAGCTGAAGCCGCCGCGAGCCCACCAGTAGGCCGTGACAGACTGCACGACACAGGCGTCGTTGGCCGGCTTGAAGCAGAGGTCCTGCAGGCTGTCGCCAAACGTGGGACTGGCAATCTTGTCAACGCTCTGCTCCACCCCGATCCACCACTTGAGCGTCTCGTAGCTCAGGACCGGCCCAGGCCCGTCCGGGTTGCTGTCGTTGACGAGGAAGACCTTCTCCGCGCGGTAGAAGGGGCCAAAGTTGGAGTCAAAGTACTCTTTCTCCTGGGCGGCGGCCGAGGTCGGGCTGACCCAAAGCCGCGCCGGCTCCCGTTCCAGGTCGAACCTGAACCATCCGGCACTGAGAATGGCGACGACCAGCAGACTGGCGCCAATCGTGAGGCCGGGGAAGCGGGCTGCGGTGTGGCCGAGCGTGTTGAAGGCCTTGTCGCACTTGTCATTCAGCCAGTATCGCTTCGTCGGGCGGTCACGCATCGCCTCGGTCAAGACAGGGCCGCCCTCATCTTCGTCATCGCTGTGCGAGGCCTCGTGCAGGAGCCTCGTCCTCTCGACACGGTTTCGTGCGTATCTCCTCCACGCAACGTGGCCGAAGACAAAGGCGGCCAGGGCGAAGAGCAGGACCGAGTAGGTGAAGATGGAGGCAAAAGACAAGCAAGGCAGGGCGCCGACCCGGCAGGAGCCGTGCTTTTCGACAGCAGGGAGCGTGGGGCACACTTCGGGGCAATCAACACAGACGCAGCGGTAGTCGGGGTCTGTGTCGTTGCACTGCTTTGGATGCATGTCTAGAGGGCCCATTCCAGGCTGGCTGTACGTGTCAGGAAAGTTGATCTGGAAGGGAGAGCCAACGAGGGGCCTCTCGTCGCCCAGGAACTTGAGCAGCTGATGGTAGTCCTTGGCACCGCCGCCAATAAGGTCCATGGCCCTGCTGTTTGCGCCGCCGAACTTGACCTCCTTGCAGCTGTCGTAGAAGCCGGTGCCGTATTCGTCGGATATCAGCTGATCGAGCTCGGTGACGAGCTTTTTGCCATTCTTGTCGGCCGCCTTGGTGACATTGACGAAGAGGGACTGATCGGGAGAGCAGGTGAAGGTGCAGAATAGGTTGAAGAAGTTGTACTTGCAGGCCGGACAGGAGCCAATCATGGTGTTGGGCGTGCCGAGCTGGGACTTGAGGTTTTTGACCTGGCGAGCAAACGGTCAGCGTCCATGGAGGCCCATTGCTCGGCCCGGTGCGGCCCGTGGCTGAGCCATCCGCGGCAGAAATACCTGTTCGAGAGTGCAGCAGACCGGACTCTCACTCCACTGGGCGCCGCACAGGTCGACGAGCTCCTTTCGGAGCTCCGGCTCGGGGTCTTGAGCGGGCCCGTTGTCGACGCATGGCAGGTCCTTGCCGAAGAAGCTCTGCTTGCCGCACTGGCCGCGGAAGGCACACCTGCCGGGCTCATGTTTGGGCGTGAGAGAATCGGCGGCGGCAACAATGCCGGGTAGAGGCAGAGACGCGGCCGCGAGGAGAGGGACGACGCGATGACGCATCACGTCGGCGATGTGCCTCGGCCCGCAGCGAAGCAGAGCGTTGGACTGTCGAATGCGAGCTGTCGAGTACGACCGTTGGTGGGGAGGCGATGACGACTGCCGGCGGGCAGAACGATGGCGATGAGCGATTCCTAGAGTCGATGCGAGAGGCAAAGAGCCAGGCGGAGGAGCTGGTGTTGAGTTGGACGAGGCGAGACGTCGGCATGTCTGACGCCCTGGACACGGGCGGCACGCCCACTGTATGTATGTCGCTGCGCCCTGACGTACTAAAGCAGAGGCGCCTTAGGTACCTACCCAGGGTAGGGCTTGTACGCCTCAAAGTGGCTGGAAATACGATTTCCCGCCCGCCGCCAGTCCAATGTGGCGCGTGCCGTGGCTGCACAAGCCGTGGGCGGCTGCTACCTCAGCAGTCCAAAGAGATACGATGGAGACGGGCGGGCCAAGAAGACCAGAAGCGCACTCTGTGAGACCGACGTCCGATTGATAACCAAATCTAACCGCATCGATACAATCTGAAGACTGTGACGCTATGCCGCCGTGTTGAACCGACCAGGAAGGCCAAAGCGGCAGTCCTTTACTGGTGCGGATCCATTGTTTTAGGTGCCCGCCTTAGCCACGCGGGATAGCCACCCGCCGCTATAGCTTCCATCACGTCACAGGTTGAATCGTTGAGAATGACTTTCGAAACGCGGCCGTTTGACATTGGAGCGTTGCCTTGAAGGAAACCGAAAAGGAGGCGATCAACTAACTGGACGGCATTTGTTCGTACGCTCACCGCGTCGACCACGCAATCTTTTCCCGCCCTGACCAGTTCATTGGCTGCCTCTACCCAACTGTGTAACCGACTCACGTGACCGCGATGATGGCCCCAGCATCTCGGGCGCCATCGCAAACAAGCGCGCCCAAGCGTCAGTCATCGATTCATCGGCGACCCTCAGCTTTCCGTCATCGTCAGTTCATCTCAAGAGTGACACACTCGAGCCGCGCCTCCTGTCCGCGACCCGAGTCATCCATCTTCATCTCGCATCCGTATCAGCATCTGCACGCTTCGCCGCCAAGCGCCCCCAAGGCCAGAGCCAGGCCTGTACGAATACCGGTTGGATAATGCCTGTACTAGCTAAGATTCTGTCGGCCAACCACTTCGCCCAAGCTCGTTCTTCTCATCATCGACTCCCGGCGCCCCGACGGAATGCCCGGTGAAGGCGAAGAATCGCGTCTCATCCGGAGATTGGTGGTAAGTGCGCAATTCGCCTAGCTGAACCGACTGCACTCCCTGCAGCTGCGTGTCTCGTCGAGCACGGCTTCTCGTCTGCAGCGATGAGGCACCCAGCTCCTTTCGAGCGAAGAAGCCCAAGACTCCTGAGCGGATCCAGCGGAATCTGCGTCGAGATTCTGTGTCGATATGCCTTGACTGACTTGACGGCCGGAAAGGAGTCATACCACACCCTCCTCGATGAGGCTCTGATCGTGGCCATAGCCAACGACTACAACCTCCAGGAGCCTTCGGGCTACGACGCCGCGCGCGCCACGCTGCAGGACCTGGCCCAGCATGTTCCATCGGAAGAGGCAACTGGCTTCAACCCCAGTGGCATCCCCCTCATGCTGGACGAGGGGAGTGACGAGGCAAGAGACGACTCAGTGGCGTCGACGAGCCTGAGCCTGAGCCGTCCTGCATCCCGCACTCAAGCGACAGATCCCTCCAGCACAGAAAGCTCATCTGCCACTGCAGAAAATTGCACAGCCCTTCCTCGTCTCACCTCGTTCGACAACGACAGTGAAGAGGCTAAAACCCTCTTGCTGCGATCTATGTTCGCAGAGCTGGGTGGCTATGACGTCAAGCACTCGCTCCAAAAGGCCAATGGCAATTTCCAGGCCGCCCTGGACGACCTCCTCAACATTCACTACCTGAAGTCGACCGGCCAGCAACCCAAGGGCATCGATGGCTTCTTCCAAACGGGCCACCTGCCGCCGTTCCAGCGCAAGCGTAAGAAGAAGAGGAACAGGGGTGACGGATTGAGCGCGCAAGACCCATCGCTCGCTCATGCTGAAGGTGACTCAATTTCGCCATTCCTGACACCTTTTATCCTCGTTTGCACGGGACTAATTTTTGTGAACACTCGAAAGGCCAAGATGAAATAGAGTACATTGCGGAAAGATTCGGCATCCGCTCCGATGAGGTTGCAGGCATCTACCTCAAAAGTGGGCGTTCGGGTGGCGCAACCGTCGCCGAGCTTCTGGACCAGTACATCTCTCACGGTGTCGAGTCAAAGGACGATGCCGGCAGGCAGCACGCCGACAACCTTGCTCGGAAATACCGTCATGTTCCCGCAAAGTACATGCCGACAGTTGTCCACGTTGCCGGATCCATCCCTCAGTTTGCCGACGACCTTGCCGCACTGCTGAACAAGCACTTCTCCAAGCCAGCCAAGGGCCAGAGGTTAAACCTGAGCTACCGCCTGACGCCGCTCCCTCAGGAGGATCTCGAGGGCGAAGAGCGATCGACAGGCAAGCATGTGGTAGGAAAGCTGCCGACCGGCGGGCTCGCAGCCAAAACGGCGTCGTCGGCAGCCCCGATGGACCTCGCTCAAGCGTTGCGGATGGCAGACAATCACCACCAGACAAAGAGAGAGACGCTGGCGACGGCTGCACAGCTGCACCGGCGGGGAGCGGCGAACACGCTGTACAGGCAGGCCGCAAGCTTCTACACCGACCGTGCGCGGGAGCAGGCCCGGCAGGCGCAGCAGATGACGTCGACGGCGGCCGACCTGCTGGTCGAGCAGCAGAGCACGCCCGACTCGATCGACCTGCACGGCGTCCTGGTCCATGACGGCGTGAGGATCGCGCGGCAGAAGACGCAGGACTGGTGGGGGGGCCTGGGTGAGTACAGGAGCAGAAAGGCCCAGGGGCGAGGCTTCACCGTCATCACGGGGCTGGGGCGGCACAGCGCCAACGGCGTTTCGCAGATGAGGCAGGCCGTTGCGGCGGCCCTGCTGCAGGACGGATGGAAGCTCCAGGTGGAGACGGGCAAGTTTGTGGTGACCGGGCGGCGGTGACGGCGTCGGAGACGGATCTGATCTACCTTGCCATGCCTCGAATTCTTGGAGTACATGGACGGCTGCCCGATTTGTCGTATCTCACGGAAGGGGACGGATTTTGTTGAAGGATGATTACCACGGCGCATCCCGTCAGCCTCGTGGGCTGAGAGATATATTCGCTGAGGCTGGCTTGCTTGCTTGCTCGCATTCAATCAAGGCTCAGCACCCTTCTATTGCTCCCGCTCGCAGTCACCGTAGGCCAAAACAACAGGAAAAAGGAGAGAGTAGAAGTGCGAAAGCGCGAAAAGGCCGATGAAATTTCCAAACAGGCGATGATGCCTCGACAAAGTCGGTCGTCGCTCACTCCTTGTCCGCCCCCCCTTCCTCTCCCTCACGCGCCCCGGAGCTGCCGCCCACAGCGGTTCCAGACGGCCCAGCCGCTGAGCAGGGTGCTGCCCAGCATGGCGACGCCGACGGGCCCGGCGCCGAGCGCGACCAAGCCGATCCTCGAGGCCGGCAGCAGCGTGTCCAGCAGGTCGGCCAGGAGCTTGGTGGCGAGGGCGGCGGCCTCGGCGGCGAAGGCGTCGGCCGCTGCGGCCTTGCGCTGCTCCAGCTCCTTCTTCTTCTGCTGCTTCATATCGTCGTCGTCGTCGTCGTCGTCGTCGTCGCCGTCCCTCTCCCGCTGCAGCATCTTCTCATCGCCGCCGTCCTGGTCCAGCAGCGGCACGGCGCGGTAGGCATACAGGGCCAGCAGGCGGGAGGCGGACAGCGCGGCCGAGGCGCACAGCGCGACGAGCCACAGGACCTGGGCCTCGTCGTCGAGGCGCTGGGCCTCGCGCGCGCCCAGCAGCGTGACGCCGGCGCCGGCCAGGTCGAGCAGCGTGGCCGACTCGACGAGGCCGAAGAGGCCAAAGGCCGACTGGGCCAGCACGCCGAGCCAGCCGTCGCGGCCGCCCGCGCTGGCCCGCAGGTTGTCGAGGAACCAGAAGAGGCGGACGGTGCGCCGCGTCAGGTTCAGCTGCGTCTGTAGCCGGGCCAGCGCCGGCGCCGGCGCCGGCGGCCGGAGCGGCAGCGACGGGTAGGCGGTTAGGATGGCGAGGCTGGCTTGGATGAGGCGCAGGAAGCGCTCGATGCCCACTGCCCGCAAGTGTCAGAACTCGATGCTCTCACTCACACACTCTCTCACTCCCTCTCCTTCCCCCCCTCTCTCTCACTTCCTACCCTCTCTCCCTTTCTCCATCCTCTTAACCCCTTATCTTTTCTCCCTCACTCGAGCCAAAACGGACACAAAACGGGCGAGGGCCGGGGACGGGGCCGCGAGCGGGGCGATCCATACCAATGTCCGTCCCGAAGGCGACGAACTGCCGGGCCACGCCCACCATGCTGAGTGAGCTTGGTCTTCAAGGACGTGCCACGCTGAATGTATTGTATCGTGATGCTCGCCGACTGAGATAATGAAGCAAGGTGAGAAAAGGAAGTGATCAAGTCGCAAAAAAAAAAAAAGGAAGCACGTCTTCCCAGGGCCGGGCTCTCCTTTTTTTTTGTGGGGAGGACAGCCGGCTGCATAAGGACCACCGAGATCGAGACACAATGCCCCCTTTGAGCTTGGCTGAGCCTGGCTGCATTGCCGTCTCCCACCGCCCCGATCGACGCCGCATCATGCAAAACGTGGCACGCTGACGGCATCCCATTTTCACTACAAAGGAGAAGAGACTGGATAGAATACAAGCCTGTACGGCCGGCACGCGTGTGCGGACCCGGGCGGCCCAAACGACGGCCCAACAATCCCCAACGCTGGGAGAGCGCCTTCAAAACTCCTCCTGTCCCGCCCCGTGTCCCGCCAATCTATTGGCCGGGGGAAACCAGCTTCCCCTGGGCCCTGGTGTCGCGATCCCAGCCGCCGGCCAGTGCCGGGCCGCCGCTCTGCTTGGCGAAGCTCTGCATCCTCGCCTCCAGCTCCGGCCGGAAGTGGCGGATGAGGCCCTGGATGGGCCAGGCAAACGCCTCTCCCAAGGCTGACGGCCAACAGTCAGTGCACTGGATCGTGGGTCTGGTGGTGTCCGGGTGCTTACCGCAGATGGTGTGGCCCTCGACCTGCTTCGTCAACTCTTGCAGCATGTCGATCTCGCGCTCGCGCCCCTGGCCCTTCTCGAACCGTTGCATGATCTGCTCCGTCCACTTGCTTCCCTCGCGGCACGGCGTGCACTGGCCGCAGCTCTCATGGCGGTAGAAGTGGCTCAGCCGAGCAATCGCCCGGACGACGTCGGCGCTCTTGTCCATGACGATGACGGCGGCGGTCCCCAGGCCGGACTGGCTGTCCTTGAGGGCGTCAAAGTCCATCAGCTGCTCGTCGCAGATGTTCTTGGGCAGGATCGGCGTCGAGGAGCCTCCCGGGATGATGGCCAGCAGGTTGTCCCAGCCGCCGCGCACGCCGCCGCAGTGCTTCTCGATGAGCTCGCGCAGCGGGATCGACATCTCCTCCTCGACGGTGCACGGGTTGTTGACGTGGCCCGAGATGCAGAACAGCTTGGTGCCCTGGTTCCGCTCGCGGCCGAAGCCGGCGAACCAGCTGCCGCCGCGGCGGCAGATGGTCGGCGCCACGGCCACCGTCTCGACGTTGGCCACCGTCGACGGGCAGCCGAAGAGGCCGACGGCGGCGGGGAAGGGAGGCTTGAGGCGCGGCTTGCCCGGCTTGCCCTCGAGCGACTCGATGAGAGACGTCTCTTCGCCGCAGACGTAGGCGCCGGCACCGCGGTGGAGGAAGACGTCGAAGTCGTAGCCCGAGTCGCAGGCGTTCTTGCCTATCAGCCCGTCCTTGTACGCCTCGTTGATGGCGTTCTGCAGGACGGCGGCTTCGTGGACGAACTCGCCGCGGATGTAGATGTAGGCGGCCGTCGCGTTCATGGCTCGGCCGGCGACGAGACAGCCCTCGACAAGCTTGTGGGGGTCCTTGCGCATGATCTCGCGGTCCTTGCACGTGCCGGGCTCGCCCTCGTCGGCGTTGACGACCAGGTATCTAGGCTTGCTGTCCTTGTCCCAGTCCTTGAAGTTCATGAAAGACTGCCGGGCAAGCGGCCGTGTTAGATGTCTCGCGCGGCGGCGGCGGCGGGGCAGGGCAGACGCACCCATTTCAGGCCGGAGGGGAAGCCGGCGCCACCCCGTCCTCGCAGGCCCGAGGCCTTGATCTCGCTGATGATCCAGTCGTGGCCCTTGAGGATGATCTCCTTTGTCTTGTGCCAGTCGCCCATTCGCTTGGCGCTCTTGAGGTCGGCGGGCAGCCGGCCATACAGGTTCTGGAAGATGCGGTCCTGGTCCTTCAGGCCGCCGTAGGTCCGCTTGGGCGTGCCGTCCTGGACGGTGGCGAGGCCCCTCACGGCGGTCCGCGAGAGGCTGACAGCCTTGCTCGGCGCCGCTCTCGAGGACAGCATTGTGACGGCGTGCTGCGGATTCGAGGGGCGCGGAAGGCGAGGGGTGAGGAGGGTGCTGAAGCCGGTGCTGCGAGAATTGTGTGGTTGAAGTCAATGAAGCAGCAAGTCGAGGTACCTGGGTACGAGGGACGATGTAAGCGTCAGAATTGCCCGAGACGTGGTTGGCCAATGCCGGCCTGGGAGTGGCAACGCGAGGGGGAGGCGTCGGCCTGAAGGTGTGGCTCGGTAGAGGATACTTGGCGGCGCCACGTATTTCTGCGGGTGGAAACAGGTACCTTGGCCGCGATCCTGACCTCCACCAGCCAAGCCACACTTTTACTCCTCATCAAGGGCTCGTGCAGACGCTATTCTCTCTCTCTTTCTCCTCGCCACCCGCTAGCTGTCGATGCTCAGTCGGACGGTAGCCTCGATCGGCTGTCCGCGAGATCGCGCGCCGCCCAGCCCGACAGCCGCCGAGCCGAGCTCCGCACCGGACCAGCGCCAACCAAAGCCGCCGAGAGCTTGAAAGCCGGCAGCCATGTCCAGCAAGCGGCACTCCATCCTCCCGGCCATCGACCGCAGCGGCCCCAAGCCGCCGGTCAACTTCTCGTCCTCGCTCACCATCTCCGACAACGCAATCCTCCAGGGCACCCATTCCATCACGATGCAGTCCGAGACCGTCGTCCATCCCCGCGCCAAGGTCGAGTCCAGCTTCGGCAGCATCCTCGTCGGCCGGCGCTGCATCATCCACGAACGAACCCACATCGGCGCTCGTCCGGCCGACACTGATGCGGCCAAGGCCGGGGGCGTCCTTCTGGGAGACTATGTCGTCGTCGAGGTCGGCTCCGTCGTTGAGGCGGGTGACACGGTGATTGGCGAAGGCACCACCGTCCAAGTCGGCAGCAGGATCGGCAGCGGCGCCAAGATAGGCAAGGTAGCGAGGCCGTCTCCGCGTCTGGGTGCCGAAGCACTGACGAGAGAGCACAGAACTGCACAATCTCCCACATGTCGACGATAGCCCCGGGAGAGGCGGTGCCCGACTACACGACCGTCTACTCCAATGGCCTCCGACGCGTAGACAGGCGCGACGTCGCCGACTTGCGGAAACATGGCTTGTTCAAGCAGATCACGGTGCTCCGGAAGATGATACCCAGCAACCCGGACAAGTTTAAATGACTGCCCGCCTTGCGCCTGTCGCCCAGTATCGAATCCAAGGCAAACATTATATACAGCCTCACGTTCTTCAATGCTTCATGGCATCCTCGTACAGCTTTCTTAGCTGTTCCTTCTCGGCCTGGAGCTCCTTCGATAGACCCGGAGCCAGCATCAGCACGCGGGCCTGCGGGATGGTGCCCTCGACGAGCGCGTCGATATGCTCGGTGCCGAATCCCAGGTCCTTCAGCCCCTTTGGCTGGTCGCCGAGATCGGCGAGGAACTTGGTCAGTGCCTCGGCCAGGACCTCGCCCGCGCTCTCCTTCTTGACGTTAGAAGTGTCGACACCAAAGGCCTCGGCCGCCTGAAGATGGCGCTCCGGGTTCGAGGCCGCCGTGAAGCGGAAGACGGCCGGGGCGGAGACGGCGACCGACACGCCATGGGGAATGATGGGGGATTGCACGTCATAGCCCGCATGCTTGTACCCCGGGTTCTGTCCGGAGATGGGATAGGACATGCCTGCCAGCAATCCAAAGTCAGTCCAGGCCGCACGAGGAGGCACAGTGACGTACCGTGACACAGATGCACGCCCGCGTTGCCGAAGCCGATGCCGGCCAGAGTGGCGGCGAGCAGCATCTGGCTCTGGGCCTCAAAGTCGTCCGGATCCCTCACGGCACGGGGCAGATACTTGATGGTGCTGCGGAGGGCGTGGAGAGAGAAGACGTCGGAGATGGGGTTCGCGCCCTGATAGGCGGGGCGCATGATGGGGTTGGGGGGCCTGGGAGTCCGCTGATTGTAGGGAATGGCGGTCCACGACTCGAGGGAGTGGCAGAGGACGTCGAGGCCCGAGGCGGCCTTGACGGCGGCCGGCATGGTCCTCGTGTTGATGGGGTCGCAGATGCCGAGCGTCGGCTTCAGGTTCCGGTGCGCGACGCCCGTCTTGGCCCGCTTGGCGACGAGGTCGAAGATGGCCGTGCCGGTCGTCTCGCTGCCGGTGCCGGCCGTCGTGGGGACGGCGATGAGGGGCTTGAGGGGCTTGTCGACGGGCCGGCCCTTGCCGAGCGGCGCGTTGACAAAGTCGAGGAAGTCGGCGTCCGGGTAGGCGGAATAGAGGTTCATGAGCTTGGCCGTGTCTATGACGGAGCCGCCACCGACGGCGAGGAAGGCGTCGGCGTCCTTGGGCCTGACCCACGCAATGGCGTCCTTGATGCTGCGATTATTTCAGATGGGGCAAGTCGGGCGGGCGTCAGCTCGCAGCAGTAGGAGGAGGAGCAGGAGGCACCAACGTACGAGCTGTCCTTGGGCTCTATGCGGACGTCGGAATAGACGTCAAAGTTGATGCCCTCGGCCGTGAGCCCCTCGCGGACCTGGCGCATGGCGTCGAGCTTGTCGACGGTCGAGTCGGTGACGACGCAGACCCTCCGGGCGCCCATGTTCTTGAAGTCCATGCCGACCTCGCGCGTGACGCCCGGGCCGAAGCGGATGGACGAGGCGGCCATCTCGAAAGCATAGTCGGCCTGCTCCGACTTGCCGGTGACGGGGGTCGCGTAGCGCCGGCGGCGGCCGGCGTCGGCGGCACGCGGGACCAGCGCCGGCGGCGATTGCCCGTGGTACCCTGGGTTGGAGTGGCAGGGGCACGACGGCGGGTGCGTATACTGGATCGTGCGCAGCAGGCTGGACGCCCGCTTGGCCGGCTGAAGGAGACGGTCAACTCGTTGTTGGAGGATCAGGGGTGGCGGTTGCGGAACTCACGCTCGCGACCACTCGGATGGGGGCAACCATGGCGATCGACCGTGCGCCTGGCCTGGAGGCACGAATCGTCCAATGACCTGCTGGGAAGACGATGACGAGGAGGGACAATGCAGAACGAGTCTCGAAGGGAGGATGATGCTGTGAGTAGAAGGACGTACTGGTAGTGCCAAGGTAGGAAGACGACGTGTGTACCGGGTAGATGAGCCTCGGATAGCGGGGGATTGGATGGAAGCTTTTCCATTGCCGACGGCCGACGGCCCAGCGCCTAGGCACGGGA
Organism: Cordyceps sp. RAO-2017; assembly: GCA_002591385.1. Taxonomy (NCBI): domain Eukaryota; kingdom Fungi; phylum Ascomycota; class Sordariomycetes; order Hypocreales; family Cordycipitaceae; genus Cordyceps; species Cordyceps sp. RAO-2017. The sequence continues at coordinate 7,546 of NJEV01000361.1, read as the reverse complement.
GGGACGGGAGCGGGGCGGGGCAGCTTGGGGAAGCTCCATGCGTTCGCGAAGGGAGGCGAGTCGCTCAAGAGACAGCAGTACCTGTCAAGACGTGCTCGGCCTCGGCGCGAGCGAGGTTCCTGCGTCTGCGGCGCTACATGGCTGGGCAGCTCTTACAGGCTACAAAGGAGCCCGAAGCCTCGGCCTCTGTCTGGACAGGCATCCTCTGCGGTCTCTCTGCCCGTCCGAGAGCAGACTTGGCACTCGGCAATGACGACGGCTTTCTTCAAGCATTCGAAGGTCCGGATACGAGGGTGTTACCTCGCCCGATAAGATAACGTGGCTTATCCTCTTATCTACGCTTTTGCCGAAGTACTACCATATCTAACCTACTAGTAGCTACCTATTTTTGTCCCCGTTCATATCGACAACCTCCCCCGCATTCGCTCGGGCTCGGACCGGCTTCCGAGTTTCAACCCCTCTCCAATTCCGAAAGAGACTCCTCGCCGCGCCTTTGTGTTTCACGCCCTCGGCCGCCGTCCGGCTGGCGGCGCGCGCGAGTCGTCGCCTCCAGCAGCAAAAGAAAAGAGCGCCCTTGCTGGGGGCGCTTTGACGTCGCGGACTGCCACGGCCAAGCCCAGAAGGGGTATCGTCGACGGCCACGGCCAGGTCTGGGCAAAAGCTCTGGTTGCAATTGTGGGCTGGCCCCGTTTCTCTCCTGCTCAACAGTCCCCGGCAGACGGGGTTTGGGCTCCTCTTGGCTCGGGGGCCCGCGGGCCCGCCTCTGCTTCGCGACTCGGCCGTTCACGTGCAGCTTCGCACGGTAGCAGTGGTAGATGGATGTCCGGGGTGGGGGAGGAGAGCCTTGAGGGGGGGGTGGGATCAAGAGGTATGTATATAAGAGGCACAACAATGCAGACAACAATCTCGCACCCGACAGCTGGCGGACCGGATGGCACGGCCGCAACTCACACACACACACATCCTACACCTGGATCGCGCACCAGCCGGGGGGTCCCTGGACGAAGAGAGGAAAAGATCGTGAGGCGGAGACAGAAGCCGGTTCATCGCCAGCCTACCTCCTGGACATGGCGCAGCCGCCGCCGCAGCAGGCCCGCGGCCGCGTCCGCGAGGTGCTGCCCAAGCTCTACCTGGGCAGGTGGCGCCCGGGGCCGCTCAACTCCATCACGGACGTGCCGGGCGTGCTGGCGCACACGCAGTCGGTGACGGAGGCGGACGGGCAGGTCAACACGGGGGTGACGACGATCCTGCCGCGGCACGACTGGTTCGAGTCGTCGAGCTTCGCCGGCGTCTTCCGCTTCAACGGCTGCGGCGAGATGACGGGCGCGCACTGGATCAACGAGACGGGCGTGCTGTGCTCGCCCATCGTCATCACCGGCACGCCTTCGGTCGGCGAGGGCTACCGCGGCGTGACCGAGTACTTCTACCGCCACCACCGCGCCGGCGACGGCGACGGCGTCGACCTCTTCATGTTCCCGCTCGTGGCCGAGACGTACGACGGCTTCCTCAGCGACCCGGCCCGCTTCGCCGTCACGCCCCAGCACGTCATGGACGGCATCGCCGCCGCCTCGCCCGCCGCCGTGCCCGAGGGCAACACCGGCGGCGGCACCGGCATGATCTGCCACCGCTGGAAGGGCGGCACCGGTTCCAGCAGCCGCACCGTCCGCGGCTACGGCCTCGACGGCCGCGACGACGTCACCTACACCGTCGGCGCCTTGGTCCAGGCCAACTACGGGACCCACGAGACGCTCCGGATCGGCGGCGTCCCCGTCGGCCAGCTGCTCCGGGACCAGGAGCAGCAGCAGCAGCAGCAAGAGCAGAGGACGGGAGGCGGCCGCGAGCCGCGCAAGGACGGCAGCATCATCATCATTCTCGCCACCGACGCGCCCCTCCTGCCCATCCAGCTGCAGCGGCTGGCGACCCGGGCGACGGTCGGCCTGGCCAAGGTCGGCGGCTACGGCCACAACAACTCGGGCGACATCTTCCTCGCCTTCTCCACCGGCAACAAGGTCCCCTTCCAGATCATGTCGGCCTCGGCCGGGCTCAACCCGGACTACCCCCAGCCGCGCACCGTGCAGATGACGGACAACGACTCCATCAACTCCCTGTTCGAGGCCGCCGCCGACGCCGTCGAGGAATCCATCTACAACGCCCTCTTCATGGCCGAGACCATGACTGGCTACAAGGGCAGGACGGTCGAGGCCCTCGACCTGGACAAGGTCAAGGAGATTGTGGGAAAGCGAATCTGACTGCCGCGTTGCTTGTGACGGGGGAAACGGCCCCGGGTCGTTTCATGACCTCTTCGAAGAAAAAAGAGTAGTTAGCAGTAAGAGAGGCTGGGATCGGAGTCAAGGCCGAGTCCGTGAGCCGGAGCAAAGGGTCCGGCTGCAAGAAAAGCAGGTTCATCTAATGCAATTTCAGGGAATTCGTCGTGCAAGGCCATATAAGCCCGTATTCTCTGCCCTCTTTGTTCCAATTATCTCGTCACTTACCTCCGGTAACTGCCAGACCGACGTGACAGAATGGATGAAGTGCCTGCTGAAACCGTGAAAGAAAACGGACGAGGATTCATACATGTACACCTCGTATCTCAGCATCGTCATCGCACTGTCGGGCCCCGAACGTCGTCAGTCTCCAACCAATCCTCTCCTCGACCTGCCTGGCGGGCCTTACATAATAAAGTAGGGCGTGGCGTAAATTGCGATTGCTGATTGGCTACAGCGAATCCGTTGCAAAACGTCCGGTCTTTCATTCCTCGTCCCGTGGGCTGAGAAGGCTGAGGGAAAAAGGATAATAAATCTACTTCGCAGTACGGAAGAACCCGGGCGCCACCTGCCCTTCTTCCGCTTTGGCCTCGTACCTGCCAAGTATCTTCAGAACCGCTCGGCACGAGGGAGATCCGGCCAGCCACAAGGCTTGGAGCTGCCTGCGCCACAGGGTCAGCTACATCCACTCTACCTATCTGTTCTCGCCTCGCCGCGCCCGAATGGAGAACCCGGCGGGTACTCGCCTCACAAACCTCAACTCCGTCATCCTTCCTCCACCTCGCCTGCGGCTGATCTCGTCGAACGATGAACGGACGCTTTCCGTCGCCCGACTGATTCGACCGTTCGCTTCCCATCGCCCGACTGATTCGAACGTTCGCTTCCCGTCGCCCAGCCGTCGAACGTTCCGACCGACGGACCAACGCTTCCTCCCCGCGTGTCCGACTGAGCCAACGATTCTTGATGAGCGCGCCGCCCACGACGCCTTCCAATGGACCGCGCAAATGGAGCCTCGCGGGCGGAGCGCTTCGAGGATGAGAAGCGCCGCATCATCGAAAGCTGCTTCAGCAAAAAGGAACCCGATGGCTCGCGTAAGACCCCCTGACGCGCCGACGCGCCGACGCACCGACGTTCGGGCCAGCGGCAAGGAGAGAGGCTCGTCGAACGGGCCGAAAGAAGACGGTGACTTTGCTGACGGACCGACTGTCGGCATCACGCAGTGCTCGAGACGTACATCACGCACATCCGAATCACCGAATACTCGTCCCATCCCTCAACGCCGCCACCGCCCCAGGCACGAACTCCCGACTCCGAAAAGCCTCGAGTCATCATCGTCGCCGTCCGCCGATCGGGCCGTGTGCGCATGCACAAGTCCAAGGAAAACACAAACGGCACCTTCTCCATCGGCAAGACCTGGAACCTCGACGACCTCTCCCATATCGAATCCTTCACCGGGCCTCAGGTACTCCCAAACAACCGCGAGTGGGCCGGCGACACGGGCTTCGTCGTCACCCTCGGAAAACCTTACTTCTGGCAGGCGCAGACGGACAAGGAAAAGAAGTTCTTCGTTGCCAGCCTAATCAAGATATTCGGCAAGTACACGGGCGGCAAGGTCCCCGAGCTACTCGGTTTCGACCAGAAGGAGCTGGATCAAGTTCTGGGCGCCGGCCGCCGCCCGGCCGGTGCCAACGTGAGATCGCCCACCAACGAACCGCCCTCGAGCCAGCACAGCATCTCCTCGGCTGCATCGGCTGCCCCCTCGCCCGCCGGCCCGCCGCCCTCGTCGTCTTCGAGCACCCCCGAGGCGTCGCGTTTCCAGAAACCCCCCGGCGTCCGGCCGCCTCCGAACGGGACCAGCTCACCCGCTGCCAGCTCCGACTCTGTAACCTCGAGGGAGCGCCCGCTGGGCCCGCGCTGGACGGCCCAGAACAACAAGAGCCAGGATTCCGTGGCCAACTCCTTCGCTACCAGGAGCGACGATGCCAGTCAACCTCCGCGCTCCCGTAATGGCATGGGCGGGCCCGGCGCCCTGGGGAGATTCGGGGACTCGAGGGAACCGACGGAATCGCCCCAAGAGATCCCGGTCCCGTCGCCCCAGTCGCACCTGGAAGAGAGACCCCCGCCGGAACGGCGACGACCGCCCATGGATCCGTCGCGCCCGCAGGATCGGGATCTGGTGCCACCGCCTCTCATGAGCCCAAACGTCAGGAGAGATCCCGTTCCGCCTCCCCCGAGGAACACGGATCGAATGTCCCCAAGGAAGGGCGGGGGCTCCGGCCAGTATCCGGCGGCCCTGGGGACCCGGGATCGGGACGTTCAGCCGCCCGTTCTGGCACCATTAGACACTGCCGTGAGGGCCGAGTCTCCCAAGCCGGACCAGGTCCGCGAAGCCAAGGGCCCATCCACGACCTCTTTGCCCACTACACCCGCCGTCGAAACCCCCCCTGTGCCGGAGGCGCCTCCTGTGCCGGAGGAAGAATTACGACCCGGCCTTGGCCCCATGATCAAGAGCAAGCGGTCCAAGGGAGACATAGCCGGCGCACTCTGGAAGGCTGCGTCGGCGGCCACCGCTTTTCGCCCACGTCCTGGCGGTGCTGGTGATCGCCTCCGGCTGGCACAGACCAAGGCGGTCGACGGCCCCGATGGCATCACCGGCGTCGTGCCCGCGCCGTCTCGACCAGTCTCCCGCGACCAAAGGCCCGAGACTCCGGAGGTCCCCAAGACAGAGGAGCGCGAGGCGACCGTTCCGAAAGTCAAAGTCACGACGTCGGATCCCGCCCGCCCAGAAAGTGCCGAGCCACCGCCCAAGGAAGAGAAGAAGAAGGAGGAGGCTAGCAAAGAAGAGCCCCGACGGTCTGTGGTGGCCGGGAACGACGCCAAGTATCTGTCTACACTCGGCATCGACCCGAGCGTGTTGGACGGTAGGAGCGAGGAGTTTGGCAAATGGCTGGACTACTTCGGCTGGGTCCCCGGGCAGCAGATGCGTTCGCAAGGTCTGGACGATGTCAAGGCCGACATCGAACGGGAACTCAACAAGGCGCAAGCCGGGGGATGGCTGGCCCGCTTTCAAGAGGAGGACGAGAGGGTGGACGCCATCAAGCGAGGCATTGATGTGGCCATCTCCGAGTGCGAGGAGATGGATAATCTCCTCACCCTCTACGCCGTGGAGCTTTCGGTAAGGCGAGAAAAGCCCATTGACGGGACGGGATACACCTGCTAACCCCCCCTGCAGACGCTCTCGGACGACATCGCCTACATCGAGGCCCAGGGCCAAGGCCTCCAAGTGCAGACAGCCAACCAGAAGCTGCTCAAGAGGGAGCTCGAGTCCCTACTGGAGACGTGTGCCATCACGGCCAACGACCTCGAGGCGCTCCGGATAGCTCCTCTGGAAAACATGCGTGGGTTGGAGGACGTCGAGCTTGCGCTCGTGACCCTCTTCAAGGCCATGATGAAGATCGACCCGACGCTCAGCGGACACGAGGCCGCGCCGGCCGCGGAAGCCACCATGGACTCGGACCGGACTCTGGGCCTCAACAGCGACTATGGCAACATGAGGATCGTGCAGGAGAAGAAGGAGATGTACCTGCAGGAGAGCTCCTTCTTCATGCGACGGCTCCTCGAGTTCATGGCGAGGCAGTTTGACGAGGCATTCGCCGAGACGAGGCGCTCGCTGGAAGGCGCTCTGTCCAAGAAGGGCGACGCGTCGAACTACGACGCCGGCAGGGATCTGCTCTGGAAGTACAGCCCACTGATGCTCTACGCCCGCGACGTCGACCTGGAGAACTGGAACCGGCTCATCCAGATCTACCAGGACAAGAGCCACCCGCTGTACAAGAGCCAGGTGCAGAACGTCGTGGCCGTGCTGCGCAGAAATGCGCGGAAGACGACGGGCGAGGAGGCCGAGCTGCTCTTCTCGTCTCAGGTGGAGAAGCACCAGGAGGGGGTGGCGACGACCGCACGCAAGCTGACGGTCAAGAGGAGCCAAACGCTGGCCAGGGCTCTGCGGTCGCCGCTGGTGGACGGCGGAAGCCGGACCAACATCGACAAGACGGGCAGCGACGGCGGGTGCCACTCGTACGAGGTCTTCGCGAGCGTCTTGGACGACGTGCTGCCGCTGGTGGAGATGGAGCAGAACTTCATCATCGACTTCTTCCACGCCACGACGCTGGAGCAGATGGACTTTCCGGACTCGGTCGCGGCATGCCAGCCTCGGGATCGCCGCGGAGGAGATCTGCGGCGGCATCGGCTCATGGAGCCCGACCGCGACCTGGCCAGGCGCGTCACCCGCTCCATGGAGGTCATCTTTGCCTTTCTCGAGTTTGAGCTGCAGAGGCTGATAGAGTGGGTCATCGGGCAAGATCCTCTGTAGGTTTTTTTTTCTTCTTTTCTACTCATCAATGCCCCCCCTGTTCGCCGCCACGGACCGGACTGACTCGGAGTGCAGGCAAGGGGTTGGTGTGCTCGCGATACTGGAGAAGAGGCTGTCGGAGATGAGCCAGTCGAACCAGGAATACGTCAACACGCTCCTTCAAAAACTGCACGGCCTCCTGGATGGACGGTTCCGGAAGTTCGTGGACGAGCAGATCCGGGCGATCGAGGAGACCAAGGTCAAGATCAACAAACGCAAGGGCGTCATCTCCTTCTTCCGCGTCTTCCCCCCCTTCTCGGCGGCGGTGGAGAGCATGGTGGCGATCCAGAACGCGAATCTGGCGCTGCGGCGGACGGTGGACCGCGAGTACGACCGGATCCTCAAGTCCATGTTCGACTCGCTCATGGTGATTGCGCGCGAGAACCCGACGGTGGGGGTGACGAGCGGCGCGGTGGACCCGGAAGACAAGGAGGCGCTCAACTTCCACATCCTGCTCATCGAGAACATGAACCACTTCATCGAGGAGACGGACACGCGCGGGCTTGACGTGCTCGAGGACTGGAAGGAGCAGGCCAACGCCGAGTACGTCGAGCACATGAGCCTGTACATCAGCGCCGTCATGCGGCGGCCGCTCGGCAAGCTGCTCGAGCACCTGGAGAACATCGAGGCGCAGCTGCAGATGGGCAAGGCGCCCGAGGCGATCGCGCGGCAGCCGTCGAACAGCAAGGCCATCTTCAACAAGGTGCTCGGCTACTACGACGCGCGCGAGGTGCGCAAGGGCGTCGAGGCGCTGCGCAAGCGGGTGGACAAGCACTTCGGCGACGCCGACGACCCGGCCCTCAGCCGCGGCCTCGTCGCCAAGGTGACGAGGGAGTGCGAGCAGTTCTACGGCGAGGTCGAGAACCGCATCGGC
>NJEV01000360.1:0-21965 GCA_002591385.1 Cordyceps sp. RAO-2017 | reverse complement strand
CTTCCCTCCCCCTCCCCCTCCCTTGCCTCCGCACGGCTGCTCATCCAAGCCCGACTCTCATCGTCGCACCATCCGCAGCTGTCTGGACTCGGACGATCCGCTCTCTCGCCCTCGCTCTCGGTTCATATAGCCGACGTCGTCGCCCCGCCGCGCAGCTCTGCTCCTCGTCGTCGCCCCGTCGCAACCACGGCCTCCACCGCCTCGTCTGCCGAACCCATCATGTCCAGCAGCTCCAAGGCTCCGGCGTCCGGCCCGGACATCAACACCGGCCCCGGCTTCGGCGGCGGCTTCCAGCCCCAGACCAAGATGACGGTCCAGCCGCCCAAGAAGGAGGATCTGCAGCGCAGCTACGGCACCATCGTCGACGAAAGCTCCGATCCCAAGGGTGTCTACGGCAAAATGAGTCAGTCCCGATTTTCCTCCTCACCCAGCTGCGGGTAGCAGGAGACAGACAGAGAGAGACCGGAACTGCTGACTTTGCCTCTCTCTTCTCTTCTTCTTCTTCTTCTTCCGCAGTCAACACCATGGGCGAATGCATGGGAACCATGGGCGCCGTTCCCTGCTGCATCCTCTGCCCCAACCCGTACAAGAACGTCAACCAAGGCAACGTCGGCCTCGTCACCAAGTTCGGCCGCTTCTACAAGGCTGTCGACCCGGGCCTGGTCAAGATCAACCCCCTCAGCGAGCGCCTCATCCAGATCGACGTCAAGATCCAGACGGCCGAGGTGCCGGAGCAGATCTGCATGACCAAGGACAACGTGACGCTGCGCCTGACGTCCGTCATCTACTACCACATCGTCGCGCCCCACAAGGCCGCCTTCGGCATCTCCAACGTGCGCCAGGCGCTGATGGAGCGCACCCAGACGACGCTGCGCCACGTCGTCGGCGCCCGCGTCCTGCAGGACGTCATCGAGCGCCGCGAGGAGATTGCCCAGTCCATCGGCGAGATCATCGAGGACGTCGCCACCGGCTGGGGCGTCCAGGTCGAGAGCATGCTGATCAAGGACATCATCTTCAGCCAGGAGCTGCAAGAGTCCCTCTCCATGGCCGCCCAGAGCAAGCGCATCGGCGAGAGCAAGATCATCGCCGCCAAGGCTGAGGTCAGTGAGCCGACCCGGAGGAGTTGAGAGAGCCGTGCTGACGCCAAAGAAAACAACAGGTCGAATCCGCCAAACTCATGCGCCAGGCCGCCGATATCCTCAGCTCCGCGCCCGCCATGCAGATCCGCTACCTCGAGGCCATGCAGGCCATGGCCAAGTCGGCCAACAGCAAGGTCATCTTTCTGCCCGGCGCCAACCAGAACCTCAACAACGCCCTCAACGCCGCCGCCGCCTCCTCCTCCTCCCGCCCCGCCGGCGACGTTGGCCGCCACGAGGCCGGCGGCCAGCATAATGACTTCGGAGGTCAGGACCCAGGTTTCATGTCGGCCCTGAATGCCCGCGTCTTGGAGGATCTCTGAGAGGCGGGCCCAAGAGCGCTCGAGTGTACTGCCTGTTTGTGTGCGCCCGCGTCGGACCCGAAGTGCTGACTCCGGCCCCGGCTTAGCTTGGTCCACCTGATCATGCTCCTCACTCTTCTCTCTCGGAGGGCCCATGCTGCCCGGCTCGAATCCCGTCCCCCTTGCAACGATTTCGCGACCCCTTTGCGCGGCCCTTGTGTTTAATCCCCGTTCCCGCGACTTGCTGCCGTCTGCTTCGGGCCGGCCACCGCGGCCCCTTACTCGAATGGTGCGCCTACGACGCAGCAGGGCGACGAGAGACGGTGTTTTACCCCAAAGCCAAAAACAAAAAAAAAACGTATTAATGTCGGCTACCGGACGGACAGAATGCGCCTTTTCGCAGATACCCGGACCGTGGACGCAGAGGGGTTTGCTGGTCCTCTCGGTTTTTTTTTCTTACGCACCGGATACCCCCCTTTTTACCGCTCGCCGCCATGTAGCTAGCTGTACAATACACTATTTTTTCTTTTTTACTGGCGCCTTGCGATGCCTTTTCATGGCCGTCTAACGCTCGCTCGTGACGGCGGCCCGAGTCCGACGCGCGCGCTGCTCCGTCTCTACTGAAGGACGGGCGGGCATCGACCGCGAAGGGGCCCAGCCCCGACCCGGGCCACAGAGCGAAGGGAAACGTAAGGGGGCACGAGCGAGGGTGAAACGATGACTCGGATTTCAGACGAGGGAGAGAAAAAAAGACCAAGACCAAATCGCAGAAAACCCCGACGCGCCTGGTGCCTCACATGTCCGTCCTCCGTAAACGCCGGCTTGCAACGGGCCCCCGCGACCCCGAGGGTGGGGGGACACGTCCGGCCTGTGCCGTCCAGCCCCCCCTCCGCCGCGCCCTCGGGCCCGAGGGGGCTCGGGTATCGCCTTGAATCTAGATACAATGCGCGGATGGTATCCTGTCCGACGGTTCCCCGGCCCTTTCGTGAACAGTCTGTTTTTTCCCCCTTCTTTTCTCTTTTCGTTGGTGTTGGAGCGATGGCCGACTCTCCGGCTCGTCAGCCCTCCGAGTGGCGCTTCTTCTTTTTCAGCTTCTTCTCCTTCTTGGCCTCGGCCGCGTCTTCGTCTTCGTGCTTGCGCTTCTTCTTCTCCGACCCGGCCGCGGCCTTGGACGGCGTCTCCGGCTTGATCGGCGTGCCGTTCTCGCCCGCCTTGCGCAGCTTCTTCAGCTCCTTCTTGCTGTAGACCTTGGGCGTGCCGTCCGTGTGCAGCTGCACGTCGCCCCTCTCGTACTTTCGCTTGAACTTCTTCGCCGACAGGCCGGCCAGGGCGGCCAGGCGCTCGTATTCGTCGCTCGACAGCTTGGCGACCTTGCCGTTGGCCGGCGTTGTCACCGCACCAGCCGAGTCGTCCGAGTCGTCGTCCTTGGCGTCCTTCATCTCTTCGTCGGCCTGCGCCGACGCCTTCTTGACGTCCTTGGACTTCTTGCCCTTGATCTTCTTGGGCGTGTCGCCGTTGGCCGCATCGGCTACGCCGTCCGCGTCGACGTTGTACCGCCGCGTCTCCTTCAGACTGAACTGGGCCGACGTTGTGATCTCGCCTGAAGGTGCTACGTTGGCGCCCTTGGGCAGAAGAGGCTTTCCCTCGAGCCGGCGGAGGTGGTTCTCGAGCTTGATGCGGCTGGTGAGGCCCAGGATCGACCTCTGCTCCTCATCCTCCTCGTCGTCGTTGGCGAGGGCGTCCACGCGGAGGCCCAGCGCTGTTCTCGACGCCAGCATACGCGCGATCTTGCCCTTGTTTCTCCCGGTAGCCTGGCCGATGAGAGAAGCGTGGTAGATGATGCCGTACTTGGGGGTGTCGTGCTTCGTCTTGAGGGCGCGGAAGAGGGCCTTTTCCGCACCGAGGATCTGGATGGTCGAACCGGGGGCCTTGGCCAGGTTCATGAGTGAGCCGGCATGGGCGATGAGCCTCGCACCGACGAGGAAGCCGACGAGCGTCGTCAGGTTCGGAGCAATGGCCCGCATCCGGCTCTCCAGATACGACGAGAGTTGTGACCGGTACTCGGTGTAGAGAATCACTTGCTCGGCCAGCGACTTGATGTTGGTGAGATCGTCTTCCGTGATTTCGGTGCCCATGCTGATCTCGGCAGCCTTCTTGACGGCCTCCTCCGTCTCCTCGGGAAGGATCTCGGACAGATCGGTCTGGGCGACGTTGGTCCGGAACCCGGCAGCCAAGATGAGGCGGGCATAGGCGAGGTTGTCGTTGAGGATCTTGGCCAGTTCCGGGAAATGCCAGCCATACCATTCCTTGGTGCGCATGGCAAAGACATTGAGATCCTTGTCCATGTCGTCGAGAAGTCGGATGGCCTGGATGATCATCGAGTCAATCTTGTCGACGGAAAACTTGAGCTTGTGCCGGGAAATCGAATGTGAGAGACCGAGCGCCATCCGGTCGATATTCTCCTGGGCGAGGCCCGGGATGAGGGACGGCAGGTGCTCTCGAATCCCACGAAAGACGTCCATGGTGTTGGAGCCGGACACGGGCGAAATGTTGAACTGGGGCAGGTTTGAGATGGCCGTGCCGAGTTTTGTGTCGGCCACCGCCAGCGACGCCTTCTTCTCGGCCTTGAGATCCTCCAGCAGCGAGGTCAGCAGAGCCGGAACTTTGCCGTCCCTGAGCGATGCGGCCTCCTCGAGGGCCATGGCGGCGCTGTCGAACTTGACAAACTTCTTGAGCTTCAGCCTGCAGATGTCGCGTATTAGTCTCCGGCCTGGATGTACAAGGCCAAGGCCGTTCGGGCCAGCTTCTCACATTTCCACCAGCTTCTCCGGACGTCCGAGTTCGGCCGCGAGGTCGTCATTCTTAAACAGCTTCTTGTCCGCCGCCTTGAACAGGCCGTAGCTGTGATTCCTGTCAGTTACGGCCGCGGTCCGGAGCCGAGGCCGGGCCACTCACCCCGCGGGCGTCTCGGCAAGAACAAAGAGAGACATGGTAGGCGATCGAGGCCCTCTCCTGTGATCTTGCCCGGGTCGATTGGCGGGTGCTTCCTTCTCGTGGGCGCAATGGCAGATCGCAGACCCTGTGCGCAGGCACGACACAAATTTTTAGGGGAAATTTTTTAAAGACCGAAGCTACAACAAGGTTCCACCCAAAAATATTTTGGCCCCTGCCCCAGAGAGTGGAACCTTCTCGGGTGCCGGTCTTACCAATTTCCCGAGCTAGCCTCTGCGCTCACGTGGGGCCAAGGACTGCTTGACGAGGACGACGGCTGGCGTATTGCAGCCAGCCCAGTTGGCACTTGGCAGTCATCATTGTCATCGGGGCCTGGCCTATCCTATTGTCGCCACACAGGCCTCTCTTCCCCGTCAATTTGCCGCCCAGAGGCTGCTTCTCGAGATGGAGGGCCTACTCTTCAACGTGAACAACGGGTAAGTCGGTGACTCGGACCGGCGCCCTCGGACTGCCACTGACGCCCGGCCAGCTACGTCGAGGGCATCGTCCGAGGATATCGCAACAGCCTGCTCACGGGATCGGCGTACAATAACCTGACGCAATGCGAAACGATCGACGGTGTGCTTGCCTCGTTCTCACCCGATGCTCGCGTCCGCCGACTAAACCAAAGCCGCAGACCTCAAGCTCCAACTAGGCCCTGCCTACGGCGACTTCCTCGCCTCCCTGCCCCCGAACCCGTCCACGTCCAGCCTCGCCTCCAAGACGACCGACAAGCTGATTTCCGAGTTCCGCTATGTGCGTGCCAATGCCGTGGGATCGCTCGCCACATTCATGGACTACGTCACCTACGGCTACATGATCGACAACGTGGCCCTTCTCATCACAGGCACACTGCACGAAAGAGACACGCGCGAGCTGCTGGAACGATGCCACCCGCTCGGCTGGTTCGAGACGATGCCCGTGCTTTGCGTCGCGACCAACATCGAGGAGCTCTACAACAGCGTTCTGATCGAGACCCCGCTGGCCCCATACTTCAAGGGCAGCCTCAGCCACCACGACCTCGACGAGCTCAACATCGAGATTGTGCGGAACACGCTGTACAAGAACTACTTGGAAGACTTCTACCAGTTTGTCAACAGCCACTCCGACATGGCTGGCACCCCAACGGCAGAGGTCATGTCCGAGATTCTCGAGTTCGAGGCGGACCGGCGAGCCATCAACATCACGCTAAACTCGTTCGGGACAGAGCTGACCAAGGCGGACCGTAAGAAGCTCTACCCGACCTTCGGCAAGCTGTACCCCGAGGGAACCCTGATGCTTTCGCGAGCCGAGGACGCCGAGGGTGTGCGACTCGCCGTCGACGGCGTCCACGACTACAAGACGTTCTTCGACGCCGTCTCCCTCGGCGGCGGCTCGGCCGGCCCTGGGAACATGGGCGGGGGCGCGGCCGACGGTCGGACGCTGGAGGACATGTTTTACCAGAAGGAGATGGAGATATCCAAGAGCGCCTTCACCAGGCAGTTCACCTACGCCATCGTCTACGCATGGGTCAAGCTACGAGAACAGGTGCGTGCCGGCGAGGATGTGCTGTTCAGAGGCCAGAGCTGACACTGAACAGGAAATTCGCAACATTACGTGGATCGCGGAATGCATAGCTCAGAACCAGAAAGACCGCATTGGCAACTTCATCAGCGTCTTCTAATCTCTTTCATTCAGACTTGTAGACTAGCACCGTCAACCCATCATCTGCACAGAAGGGTTTCTTGTTTGGCGCATACGGAGGCAGCACGTGGGCGGGCGACAAGAGGCATGCAGACCATCAATCGTCCGTCACTGGCTTGATAATGTACATACAGCAGGTGTCCTACAGTATCCCCCCCTAGACCGTGATTTCTCCCTTCCAAGCGGCGGGCGTGAGGCCCAGCTTCTCGAGCATGTGTGTCCACCTCCCGCTTCCTCTCTCTTTCCTCTCCATGTACTTGAGCAACTTCTGGCGCCGATGCACGAGTAGTCTGAGTTTCCTCGGGCCCTGCCTGTCCTTGTAGCCCCGGTTGACCTTGGAGGCCAGGTGCAGCGCCCTGATCTTGGCGGTGAGAATGGCGATCTGCACCTCGGAGCTGCCGGTATCCGGCCCGGCGCGTCCGGGCATCGGCACCGTATTCGGACGTATCGACGGCGGCTTGGGCTCGAGGAACTTGTCCGTCTTGTGCCGGCCGAACTCGTCGACGATGCGCCTCACATTTGCGTGGAAACGATCGGTGGCGCCGCCGAGGTCGAGGGACGTGATGCGGCGCAGGGCGAGGAGCGCCTTCTTGTGCGTCCTCTCGTGCTGCTGCATCTCCTCGTCCCCGTCCACGTCGAGGCCGGCCCGGATCGAGCTGGTCAGGGGCTTGGTCATGACGAAGGCGTGCTTGGCCGCGTCGTCCAGCTCGGCGTCGGTGAGACCGTAGCTGCGCAGACCGGGGGACGTGGGCAGCTTGTGCGGCTCCGCCCCGCCGATGGGGTTTCCGTCGCCATCCGTCTTGACCCTCGACATCTCCTCCTGCCCGGCCCAGTCGAGTGACTCGAGGAAGGGCGTCGTGTTGCCCAGCACGGGGTCGCCAAGGGCCTCGCTGCGTTCCTTCTCGAGCTGGGCCCGGCGCTTGAGGTTGGCGTTTTTACGCTGCTGCGCCTGCGCCCACCGGTAGGGATCCTTGTTGGCCAGCCGCTTCTTCTCCCGCTGCGACAGACCGGCCCTCTGCACAACGGGCAGGAGACTCAGCGGCGGGACAGGTCGAGCCGGAGGCCGGAGGCAGACTGGAGATTGTCAGCGACGAGGCCGCTCGACATTGCCGAGGCGTGTGGGGGATGGGTCTCTTCCCCCCCTACGCTTGATGGTTCCTAGGCGCTGCAGCACCTCTAATCTGGGCGCCATGGCTGCGCTCTGAGAAGGCTTGATCCCAGGTTCCGTCGAGTCGGCGGCTGTCCTTTGAAATTTCCCGGGCGAGGCTGACAGAGTACCGACGGAGAAGGCGTCGGGACCCACATCAGGCCCGGCGCCCAAGACGGACTAGCGTTTTCTTATCACGTGACTGATCAGGCTGTCTTGCCGACCGACACTGGAAGAACAGACCTTTCCTCTTTGGGTTAAGCGCGCTCAGGGCTGCTCGCGGCCGCCGCACACATTTTGGAATTCGTGTGAAGTTCTCGCGAACTTTTTTTTCCCCCATGCACGAAACTGCACGCGACCCGGCGACATTCTTTCCCCTCCTCACGACGCCCCCCGTCTTCGCGGAAGAGAATCAGTCACGATGGCTCCCCAAAATTTGCCCTCCATCCTGAACGCCACCAGCCAGGACATTGAGATGCTCCTGGCTGCGCAGTGCCACCTCGGCAGCAAGAACCTCCAGGTTCACATGGAGCCGTACCTGTGGAAGACGCGCCCTGACGGCGTCAACGTCGTCAACATCGGCAAGACCTGGTGCGTTGGACGAGAGGGGAGCCAAGACCCGGCTCGGTCGGTGCGCTGACAGAGAGCTCCCCAGGGAGAAGATTGTCCTGGCCGCCCGCATCATCGTTGCCGTCGAGAACCCCGCCGACATCTGCGTCATCTCGGCCCGTCCCTACGGCCAGCGCGCCGTCCTCAAGTTCGCCGCTCACACGGGCGCCTCGTCCATCGCCGGCCGCTTCACCCCCGGCAGCTTCACCAACTACATCACCCGCTCCTTTAAGGAGCCCCGCCTGATCGTCGTCACCGACCCTCGCACCGACGCCCAGGCCATCAAGGAAGCCAGCTACGTCAACATCCCCGTCATCGCCCTCTGCGACACCGACTCGCCCACCGAGTACGTCGACGTCGCTATCCCCACCAACAACAAGGGTCGCAACGCCATCGGCACCATCTGGTGGCTGCTCGCCCGCGAGGTCCTCCGCCTCCGCGGCACCATCTACAACCGCGAGACGCCTTGGGACGTCATGCCCGATCTGTACTTCTGTACGTTCTCACCGGCCCCATCCCTTCTCTTTCATTTTATTCTTCCTCGTTACGCTCCCAATAAAATGTTTCTCCCCTCTGTGGGAGAGAGATAGCGAGAGCCCCTGCGCTGACCATGGTCGACAGACCGTGATCCCGAGGCCGAGGCCGAGGAGAAGGTGGACGAGGAGAAGGCTCCCGGCGTCGAGGAGGCCGGTCCCGCCGCCATCGAGACGGGTGTCGGCAACGCCGGTGCCGACTGGGAGGCTCCGGCTGCGGGCTTCACCGGTGCCACCGGTACCGGTTGGGACGGTGCCGAGGGCGGCGCCGAGTGGGGCGCTGCCGCCACCACCGCCGCCGCCGCCACCGGCGGAGAGTGGGCCAACGAGACGGCCGCCAAGGAGACCCACTGGTAGGACGGCGGGGCCGAGGCTGGTCGGACGGAGGCCGCGGCGGCGGAGGCGGCGACGGAATGGTAGCGGTTACGGGTCATCGGAGGCGTCCCCGTCTCGGGACTCTGGTCGACTGGGAGGCACTGATGAGGGAAAGATACTCGTCCGTCCCCGGGCAGGCGCCGCGCGCGCCGCCGGGGCCGGGGTCGGGGGAAAGCCCTGTGCCGGCCAATGGGGTGTACTTGACCGTTATCCCCCGCCATTGTTATCCCCCAGACGCGCGCGCGCCGCGAGGAGCCCTGCTTGTACGGCCATGCGGGCGACAGAGGTGTACAGAGCGGGTAATCAAAAAAGACCAAAGCAGAAAAGAGGAAAGCGAATCAGACGTGGAGCGGCGACGGAGTCTACGCAGCGTCCTAGCAAGTCATCGTTCTCATCCGTGCGCGAATCGCCATGTCCCGAGGCCTCGCCCCCTGCCCCCATTCTTCCACGGCATAGCGTCCGTCGGGTGACTACGTCCGGCGGGCCGGGGACCATGTTCCGAGATTGTAGAGCGTAATCATCCGATTCTCTAATACGTGGGTATTGTGCCGCACAAAAGACAAGACAACAAAGCAAGAGGGTTAAGAAAAAAAAAGTCCTGGCCCGAAGCCGCCAGCATCCAATCCAATGCCTACCACAAACCGAATATGTGCGTTGCGAAGGAACAGACAAATAAGTTACAAGAAGGGGAAAGAAAAGAAGAGGTCGGGACCCGTCTTGTCCCGGCGAGCACGTGCCCCCTTGGCGTCCGCGACGCGGCGCACGGTAGACGGAGAGCCGGCCCGGACGCGGGACCCGCATGCGAGGTGCGCGCAGGACAGCGGGGCCGGAGCGGGGGAGATTGGCGGGGATCGGTGAGCCGCGCCGCCGTGATGACGGAGGGGGGGACAAAAGGGAAACAGGATGCGAGCGCTGCGCTGAGTCGTCAAATTCGATCCTTTCGTTAGATGTATCCGGGTATCCTCTAGCTTCTGCGCCTCATGACTCTGGTAGGCCGTGTCAAGCTACGTAAGAAAAAGGGGGGCAGAGGTCGGGGGCGGGCGTGAAAGACTGGCAGAGTTCCCTCTTTTGGGGGAGGGGAGTGGGGGACTGGAGGAGAAGTACGGGGACGACGGCATATTCGTCGCGCTCCCTATGCAGTTCTAGAGAGGGCGGGCGGTAGAGCAGCAGACGGGCGGCGACATCGACCTGCTACTCCAGCCCGTCGGAGCGGCGTCTGATCTCCTCGTCGCTCAGGGCGCCGATCCAGAGACAGCGCTCGGTGATGCCCTCGATGGGCAGGAACGAGTACCGCGTGCTGGCCTCCAGCAGCCGAAGCAGCGTCTTGACCACGGCGGCTCCGATGCGGCATCTCTCAAAGTTGATGAGCGGCGCCGTGGTGGGCGAGCCGGCGATTTCCGACGGGCGCTGGGCGTTGTAGAGAAGGTCGTGCGTGTAGATGCCCACGAACGGGATGCAGCCGGCGTCCGAGCCCATCTCCATCTCGGCGCGGATAGCGTGGAAGTTGCGAGTCGGCGTCACGAGGTTCTCCAGGCCGTCGAGCGTCTCCACGTCGTGCGCCGGCACCAACTCCCACGTCTTGCTCAGTCGCGCCACTTCGTGGCTCGACAGAGCAATCGTCAGCTGCGCGACGGTCGCGAAGTTTCTGTAGCGCCGGCAGTGTGCCGCGACGTGGATGAGCTTGATGATGCACCTGGCCCGCTCCTCGACCCGTTGGGTTAGGACGATTTCGGATATCGCCCACTTCACCATGATGTTGAAACGAGCTATCACTACTTCAACGCCCTGGGCGTCACTATGGCGGAGGAAGTCGACCCACGAACGAGAATCGCTCCTGGCGGCATTCTTCCATTTCATGTCGATCAATTCTTTCCAGTCGATGTCGTTCAGGGCGTCCTTCTCGATCAGGGTGAACTGTTGTGCCAGAACATCAGAGTCGAACGCTAGGACGAAGGGCAGATGAACCGAGTATTTATGCAGTGGCCAGGTGTTCGGCTTGAGAGCTCCTCCGAGAGGGGTCTCGCCGGCGCCGCCGGGACCGCGTGGCGACGGCGGAGCTCGGGAGAGGGGAGCAGCCGGGCTCAATTCGGGCGTCGGGAGGGGTTGCTGCGCCGTCGCCTGGGCTTCTCCTTCGTTACTCGGCGTGGCGCTGCCCGGCGTCATCGCCAGTGCCTGGATCAGCGTCATCTGCCGGCCGGAATGGCGGTGGGCTGCTGCTGTCGCCGTGACTGCGCAAGGCTGGCCGGGCGGGCCCTGCTTGGATGGCGGCATGTGTCCATCGACGTCGCAGGCTCCGAGTCCATCGGTCGAGAGTTCGGTAGAAATATCGGTACTGTCCGTGCTATCATCCAGGAACGAATGATTTCCGACCTCTGACGGCGCCGACTCGCCGGGTTTGATCCTCTCCATGCTCTCGGTCTTCTGGATAATGTTGAAGGACAGGTGGCCGGCATCGCCGCCCATCGCGGCGTCGGAGCCATTCCCGATCTCGACCGGCGAATCGTCTTCGGAGCCCCGCAAGACGGACCGATCTGTCCATTCCCACGTCGCCGTCCTGCTAGGACTGCCATCGCTGAGGCCTCTTTCCAGCAGCGGGATCGAGTAGTAGGACTCGTGGGAACCCTCGGAAAGAAACGACTTCACCCCCGAGCTCGGACTGTCCTGCGCCTCCAGTCCGCCTCCGAACTTGCGCAGAGTGAGGCCTTCTTCGTCGTCGGCTTCGGTGGCGACCTCGTCGAGGACATGTACGTGGCGATTTTCTTTCCTCTCCAGTCTCCGGGTCAGGTCGTCGTGGTCAATCTGGCCATCATTCGGGCCAGTATCTCCGGCGCCTGCCGCCGCGTCCGCGCTTGCGGAATCCCTGGGCAGCGCCGGTAGCTTCTTCTCGTATTTCCCCTCAAGCTTCAGCAGGGCAGACTCGATGCCGCCATCGTCCTCGTCGTCCGGTATCTGGGCCAGCATCTGGGCTTCCTTCTCGAAAGACGCGCGCATGACGGGTTTGGACGAGTGGGCGTGGAAAAGCGACAGATGAGCCGTCGTGGGTTTCTCGGCCAGGCGGCTGAGGGAAAAGACTTCCTGACGTCCTTCCTCGGCGCGGCTGGCCGGCGAGTCGGAGCGGCCCAAGGAGTTTGAACGCGCGTTGGGGAGAAAAGAGCTCCGGACGGACTCGGTATACGTGGCGAGCGAGCCGACAGACAGTGACCGCCTCAAAGATTCTCTGTCGAGATCGCCCACGTTGGCGGCGGCCCTCAGGTCCCCGCCAGGTCGGCGTCGAAGAACACGGAGTGGCGCGGGCTCGACCATGTCGAACCGGTTGTCCGCAGCGACCTCGACTGCCGAGTCCAGGCTGTCCTTGGTCGACGGTGGTTCCGTGCTGCCGCCGAGCGAAACATATCGACTGTGGATGATCGAGTCGAGGGACTGAGGTGTTCCGGCGGACCGATTCCTCCTCTGCAGACGGAAAGTTCCCCCGCTCATGAGCGGACGCCTCATCCGACGCCGGGCCGCCGAGAGCGAAGGTCGGGACAGGTCTTCCGGGCCGTATCCGCCGTGGTTGTCCCCGGGCGTCAAGTCCGGCGCGTGGGGCGGGAGGGCACCGTCAACGGCGTGGGGCGTAGTGGCGTGTTGGCCGCTGAGATACGAACACCGTCGCGGTGTGCTTTCTTGCACAGAGGAAGGGGGCGGGGTGTCAGGGGGCGTCGGGTCCGCACAGTCCGTCGTGATCGCGTCCGCAAACACGCCCGCGGTTGGACGCCCGGTCATGACAGCTCGCCCGGCGACCAGCTCAAACGGCACGGTGCCGTCCACGACGACAATAGACTTGCTGCCGGCCGAGATTCCCATATCGCTAGCAGGCCTTGGTCTCTGATTCTGTGGTACGCTGTCAAAGGTGCTGGACTCCATGTGGGCTGCCGAGTAGTCCGGGTCCCCCCCCAAGAGCGGCGCAGAGTTGGGAGGCGCCGCAAAGGCCAGACGCTCTGCCTCGGCGGCCGCCTCCTCCTCACGAATGGCCTTCTTGAAATCCTCGGCGACCTCGGCGCCGAGCAGGTCGATCCGAACAGGAGGGCGGCAGCCATTCTGTCGCGGCAGGTTCTGCGGTACGACGGCGGTGCCAGGCAGCCGGCTGGTAGTCGCGCCGAGCGGGCCAACGGGCGACATTGCCACGAAGTTGCTGTGCCACGGGGGGGAGCCCTGGCCTCGGCTCCTCAAGGCCCGACGGACGCTCCCGAGAAGCTTCCGCATGCCATACCCGGACATGGGGCCCCCGGCTGCCCTCTCCTTGGCCAAAGCCCGGTTTTTGGGCTGGAAAACGGCGGTCTGTCGAAGGCTGCAGCGGTGGAGCCCCTGCGGCTCGTAGTCGACAAAGGGCAGCCCGGGCGGAAGCAGGTCGCCTCGCACCAGGCTGCCCGCAGATGGCCACACCGTCGGGAAGTCTTGTTCGTGCGACGACGCCTTGTCCGAGCCGCGCTCCCGCAGCGAGTCGCTGATGCTGTTGTTGCGTTTGTGCAGCTGAGTCGGGCGAACTCGCTTGCCGACGAGCGCCTTCGGTGTCGCGGCGACCTGACCTGTGCCACTAGCCGTCGGCCTCGACGGCACGGGATGCGCGATCATGTGGGCGGCGTTCGAGTTGGGCACCTTTGTGGCCTTGCCGGGCAATGAACAGGAGACGATGTCCAGGCTGGCCAGGCTCAACGGCGAGCCTGGCCCGGTGTCGCCGCTAGCCGCACGGCCGACGCGGTTTTCGGGGGTTCCCGGTCGGTTCCCCAGGATGATGAAGTCGCCGATGGGGGCCGCCGTCCCGGGAGCGTCGGGGTAGAAGCTCGCCGACGCAGTCGAGGTCTTGGGCACGGGAATCCAGAGGTCCAGCTGCGGCGGGTCGAGGCCCTCGCGCGCCCAGAAGCCGGGGTCCAGGTTCGGATCTCTGCTCCCGGGCAGGCCGCCGGGGGCGATGGAGGCCTCGGGGCCGAGCGAGTCGCCAAACTCCGGGCCGTCCCAGTACTCTGCGCAGACCCGCCGCCAACACTTCTTGAGCTCGGCGAGTATCTTGAGCTGGACCTTTCGGCACGAAGCATCCTGCGACAGCTCGTCGACGAATTCGTTGAGGAGGTCGCAGAAAGTCGCCCGGAGACTGTATTCGAGGACGAAGTCGTCGAGGAAGTAGTTGAGGATCCAGTGTCGCACCGCCACGAAGGTGCGGACGCGGACGATCATGCCAACCTCATCGCTGCGCATCAACGCCCACCGCAACCGCGCGATGAGCATGCGAAGCAGATCGACGGGATCCAGGAAGGCTCGGAAGGTGAGGAAGAAATCGGATATCAGCTCGTAGTCGAGAAACGAGGGCGAGGTGATCTCGGCTACGAGGCGCGGGGGCGTGGCCGCGGTCACGGCCCCGGCTGACGAGTATCGTACAATGGATCTATCGTCGCAGGCGGGCCTGAAGGTTAAGTCGGTGAACATGGCGGGCTCGATGACGAGATGCGTAGAAATGTAGGTTGATCGCAGCAGACGAGGCGAGGGCAGCGCACGAGCGCCTCTCTGCGCAGAGGGCCCGGGAGGGAGTGGGTGCAGCACGAGAGGGCTGACCTTCCTGGCCCTGAGCGAGGCGGGGACGCTGGGGGACCTCGAGGAGTGGTTGGGCGCGGAGAGGCCGCTGGAACGCAGGTCCTCGGTAGGGGCGTACGAGGACCCGCGTATGACGGGTGTACCCCTCAGAGTGAATCTGGGCGTGCCGATGCGCCAGGAGGGTATGTTGATGTCGAGGAGCGGAGCGTTGGCAGGGTTGAAGTCTTCCATGGTGCGGGGCCGCCTGTCATCGCCGGGCTTAGAGATGACTACGCGGAACGAATCCTCGTCGCGCTCGCTCGCGACTGCGAGGTCGTTCATGGTGCTGTCGGACATGGCTCGCCGCTGTCTCGTCGTTATCGGCGGGTTCCGCGAGCCCGGAAAATATTGAGCGTCGGCGGCGAAGGGAGAGACACTGGGGGTCGGGGTCCAGGGACTCGTCTGCACCTCGGGGCCATTTCCCGACCGCGCGTCCTTGGATGACGATTTTTCGTGGCTCAAACTTTCCAAACCGCCGGTACTGGGTGGCGTCACGGGAAAGGTAAATGTGGGCTGAGGGCATCGCTGGTGAGCAGGTCGGACGGTAGGCCTTGAGTATCAAGCGGGAGTCAGCATTCCAGCCGGGCCGCTGTGGATAGCGAGCGACCGTCAGGGGGAAGAGGCGGGCCTAGAGCGGCCCCATTCCCCCAACCGGCCAGAGATTCCCGAGCGTGACGGGAAGTGCAAGCGTACCTTAGATAAATCCGGCCATTGTTCCCCACGTTGGCGACGGCAAACTGGCGGCCCTCGCGACCGGCCGAGGCGCCGTCCGGGGCGACATCCCACTTGCTGGGGTCGAGGTCTCTCTTGTCGCGGGACCATGACCTCTCTTCGCAGGAACGGCGCTCCGTGACCGGCACCAGGGGTCTTGCGGCCGTCATCGCCGCGCGCGCGGCGGATTTGCCGGCGAGCCTGGGCGTGGGTTTGAGGAGCGACGGGTCCTTTCTGGCAGCCGGTTCCGACGATCTCGGGGAAGCCCTGTTGGGTTTGGCATCTCTGGGCGCGCGCTTCGGGGAGACTTGCGTGGTCGAGGCGTGTTTTGGTGGCAAGGGCGGCTGCACGATGTCGAGGGGCGGAGGCGGCCTCGCGGAGGGAGGAGGTTGGGGGTCGACGACGGCGTCCATGGCCAAGCAGAGGCGGCCGTTAGCCTGGAGCTCGTGATGCTCGACGGTCCGTGAAGCTGTCCGAGGACATGAGCGTCAGCATGGCCGTCGGACGAGGATATTCATGATTTCTTGTTGGTTTCTCTTCTTTTCTTTTTCCTTTTTTTTTTGGCCTCCCCTTGTCCACAGAGGGCGATCTATATCTATCTCGAAGGCTGGAAAGGGTGGGCCGTGCAAGCGCGCTTGGCGGCGGCGGCGGCGGCGGTAAGGGACCGAGGCGATGGCACGCAACGGGGGAGGCCCAAGAGGCGGCCAGCAGTTAGAGGGAGAGGCGGGTAAGCAGTCACACGTACGTTTCTGTGCCGTCGGGAGGCGCCATACAGAGGGCGGGCTGTGGCTATGGAAAGGGCGGCGTCATGGGTGGTGGTGGCCGAGGCGGTGGTGGCCGAGGCGGTGGTGGCCGAGGCGGTGGTGGCAGAGGCGGCAGGCGAGAGAAGGGACGCGTCTGGAAACACCGGCCGGCCAGCACGCCTGGGGAGCGCAGGCATGGCCAGGCGCAGCTGGCAGACGCGTGGGCGGGCAGCGGGCGGTCGATGGAAGGGCCAGAAGCGAAGCCGTCTTGTCGGGAGGAAGAGAGAGGGGGGGGGGAAGAGGAGGGGGAGGGAGAAAAGCCAGCGAGTGGGAGGAGGTAGGAGGTGGCATGCATACATACATCCATCTACCTTAGTGGTAGGTGGGCGGGAGGTAGAGCAGAACGGGGTGGGATCCATCCATGATGCATCGTCCGTGGACGAGACGAGACGCCAGCGACGAGTACGGTACTACGGTACGGGGTACCGGCGCCCACGGTGCTCCCAGGGTCCCCGCCAGTGGCCGTCTCGGCGCTGAGCAGCCCCGGCCGCCCTCTACAGCCCTCTACAGCCCTCTACAGCCCTCTACCGTCCTCTACCGTCCTCTACAGGCACGGTGGCTCAGGTACCGGTACCGCTCGGCCCTAGCGACTGAGTGCCCTACAGCGACAGCGGGCATGCTACGGGCCACCACCAACCCTCTGCGAGCGGCGCTAGCGGCAGCGGCAAGTCGGGTGCCGCCCGTCGTGCAAGCCGCGGCCCTCGAGTGCTCATCGGGACACTATATTTGGCCTTGCAGCACGGGCTCGGCGCAAGACGACACCTTCAGCAGAGGCCAGGCTGCCTCTTTGAGAGCGCGCTACCTGGGCCGGCGGCCGCCTGTCGCCCACCTAGCGGCTCCGAAAAGAGCGCGGTGCAGCTGGACTCAGCTGCGCGTGTCAGCGATATGTAGCCGGTACTTGAGATGGGTGTCATGTGTGCAGCGGTACTTGGTCCCGAGTAGGGGCCGCATGAGATGGGTGCCGCGCTTCCGCAGCAGACGCGTCTATTCTATTCATAACTCTTGCCCGCGCTTTCTTTCTCTCACTCTCCCTGTTCCTCGAAGACGCGCCTCTCCTTCGAAGCACACGCGAGCTCGGCGTCTGCCTGTAGGGAGGACAGACGATGCTGGTACTCAAACTGCCGAGCAGGTACCTGCGGCCCTACACGAGCGCAGCTGGCCGCACGTGGTACCGCCTTGACGGCGGATTTCCCTCCCGGTGACGAAAGAGGCGGGCGGCGGCATGTCACGGGTACCTACCACTACCAAGGCCTCAGGTAACCTAGCGGGAACGGAGAGGGGAGACATCGAGGTCCTCCCCGAATCGACGTCAGCTCTCCCAGGGGCCAACAAATGGGGGAGCGGAGGAAGCGCAAGGGGAAAAAAGGAACGAAAGAAGAAAAAAAAAAGCGCTTCGATTACCTCGTCTTTGAGCACGCGATCGAACCGCGTCCGATAAGTAAGTGGACGCGCACGACCCGTCTCGACAAAACCGCGTCGACGGGTCTGCGGTATTCCGCCCCCTTGCCGGTCTCGCACGAATTTCGTTTGACAGGGCTGCTGGCCGGGAGATGGGAAATTGGCAGCTCCACGAGGAAATAAGGAAATAAACGTCATCTCGTCATGCAACTCACCACCCACCCGCAGCACATGACAAATTTTTCTCCAGGTACTAACGAACGGTCGGTGCATGTGTTCCCCCGAAAGAGGGAGAGAGAGAGAGAGGACTGTGAAGAGAAGAGAAGAAAAATGACGGGGGCAAGGAGGCCGTACTGTACGTACGCTGCAAGCCAACCTCGACAGTGTCGTGTCGTCTTGGGCCATGATCAAGTCAGCCCACCGACCTGTCCGAGGGCCTGCCGTGGGTTCGGAAGGACGGGAGATGACCCGCGGATGGCGACGCGCAGCAAGCGAGAGAGAGAGCGAGCCATCGTGCATCGCGAAAGGCCTCGGTCGGCATTCAGTCCACCCAGCCGGCCGGCTCGCAGTACCTGGCCCTCACCGTGCCTCGAAGACGCCCGTCCGCACAACGGCTGGGCGGTCTGGCCATGGCCAGGGAATCATGCATACATATTTACACTGTAGGTATGTATGTGTGTATGCAGGCAGCCAGGGCGCGGCGCAGAGATGCACGCGAAGCAGGTTTTGACGCGCGCTCCGGTCTCAAGTGTGAGAATAGTGAATACAGGGGCTGCATTATGAGTACACTCAGTACAGACGAGCTGCACATCCTGCAGGCAGCATGTGTGTGAGCGGCACACAGTCAGCGTCCCGGCTGGTTGTTCGTAATGCCACGACCATTGCAGTCTGCAGAGCCGGATCCCAAGGGTGACATGCATGCATCCATTCCATGCACCCAGGGCCGGCCGGGCTGGGAGAGAGGGCGCGCCGTAGGGCTCGAGTGCCGCTGTACTGAAGGCGGTAGACCCGCTGTGCTCTGGCAGACACCGCCAGCCCATGTGCTGCATGTATGTAGTGTGCGCATGAGTGTATGAATATGCTTGTGCTGTCCGAGACGGGTGCCGGAGCACGTGTGCCGTATTTCATATTTCATACCCCTTCATGTCCCTGCCAACATGAGATGATAGTATTCATGATGACTGGGCAGTGTCATGTACCAGGTACCCAAGTACCAGTACCTCCAGGCACTGAAGCACATGCCCCAAACGGACCGCGACGCGATGCATCTTCTGCTGCAGCAAATCGTAAAATTCGTAGGGCAGGTGCAAATCAAGATCGATAGATGGGCCAGCGACAGCAGCAGCAGGAGCTCGCTCACACACGTGACGACGGTCGAGTCGAGTCTTGCGAGGTCACACCATCGAGCCTCAAAGGCCACTTCGCCATTCTCTCCCGCCCGCTCCCTCCGTCTCAGCCAAGTCGGCCCTAAAGGCTTCGACGCCGACGGACGGGCGTCAGCGAACCCCCGTCGGCCTCGTGGCCCTTTGCTGCCCTCCAGATCCTTACAGCATGCGTGTCTCTGCGCCCTCCGAGTACGCCTACGAAGTGCCCTCCCCCCCCCCCCTAGCCTCGTGGATTTGGATTGGATAGACGGCTAACGCTGCGGCGCCGCCTCCGGCCTGGGCCTCTGCCCCTCGCCGTCCAGCCCGAGGCGTCCAAGCGCCGCCCTCGCCGTCCGCGACGGCCCGCCTGCAACGGCGTCCGACTAGCCCGCTCCATGGACTTGTGAGCTGGATCCCGACCGTCCGTTCTCTGGATCAGACAGGCAGGCGCTCGCTCCCATGGACTGCGACCTCCCACAACCCAAAACCCCGTTCCCGGATCGCCCGACCCAGAGCGACGGAGCTTGCTCGCGCCAGAAATCCTACCCTGGACGGGCGCTGGCCCAATAATACCACCCACACCCGCCACCGCCTATCCCCCACAACGCGGCTCGCCGTCTCATAGCACAGACGTCGTCGTCCCGTGGCCCCTTTTTTTTCAACGGGCATCGACGGATAAATGTCTCTCGATCGGAGAGGGGAGAGGATAGGGATGAGTGCCCCGCGTCCCAGCTCTCGGATCCGAGCACGCCTGGTCACGAACCTCCCCACCTGCGACTGACCATCCCTCGTCCATTCATTGGGCCCTCGAATGGGGCCGACTCGAACCCCCGCCCCGTGCCATGCCTGAACCAGGCGATCGTCGAGCACGACTGACGCCGCAAAAGAAAAAACATATCAAAAAAGGGGGGGAGGGGGTAGGGAGAGGGAACGCCTCGTGGGAAAAGGAAGCGAGGCCGTCCCGTCTGCGGCCGACCAAGTCCCCGTCCCCCTGCCTAAGATTCGCCGCCCATTTGCACCTCCTGTCCACACAGTATCCAGCCGATAGCGTCTTGTGTGCACCGACAACGACGTCTCCCATCCTAATTATCGACGTTGCCCCCACTCAGACAGCTGACGTCCCACCCAAAGTACCTACCTAACCTACTACCTAACCAAAGGGCGGTTTGATCGTCCCGTCTCCGGGCCGCGCCATCTCTCCGGACTAGGTGCCGGCCCGAAGCCGGATTATTAATCCCAGCAAACGCGCACTGACGACAGTTCGACAGGATGGATAATAGTTCTCAAGTCGTAGACATTTTTGAAAGTTAGTTGTTCAATAGCCGAGGAGTGAGAGTCTCTACACCCGGATTATTCTGACATTAGATCAGGATATTCAGCAGTGCGGTTCTTTCCTGTCAAAGCCGTCCGCCAAGGAACGTCGAGAACGTCAGGACTCGGACCTTCACCCGATGACAGGGACGGGAGCCCGCTGGGTTTCTATTCTCGTCGGTTTGACAGCCTGGAAGAAGCAGGTTTCACGGGTGCGGGTATCTTGCTTGATCTGGCAGAAGCTCCTGCGGACGTTGAGTGGCACGCTCGGCCGCAGGCCCAAGCACCGCCCCCATTCGTTCCCTCGGGATGCGTTGTCGTATGACACTCATCTGGTGCAGCCTTCCTCTAAGCCACCCCGGACATTGTGCGTGCCTACTAGGACTTTGATACGGTAGTGTTGGGTACTGAAACGGACATGCATACGCCTTGAGTATCCTTATTCGCGCTGTCCTTTGATTTGTATCGCCTTTAATCTCGGCGGAGGGCGACGAGAGTCCCGGCGACCGGTGCCCTGTCCATGGCCCCCGAGGGATTCGGGCAACGCAGCCTACATGCAGTCACTCTGCCTTGCGCGATTCCCACGGCCCCCTCGCGTAGGCGGGGTGCGCTGGAAGAGGATGTAATTCGATTCGGGGTTGGCTTGGACCAGCCGGCGCCTCGCCTCCTCATGTTGTTGCCGTTCACGGGATGGAATCCCTCCTCCTGTCCGCTCAACTGCTTGGGAGTCGACACCTCTTCTGCTCGACGTATATAACGATATAGCGGCCTCGGTATCCACATCTTTCTTTCCGGCCAATCGATGCGGCCTCATGCCTCGGCCTCACGATGAACGCGACAGCAGCCTCGTTGGCCGAGAGCGCCGCCTCGCTCACGACTCGCCACCGCGTCTATCTCGGCATATGGACCGACTGGTCGCGCGGGAGCGTCAGCGGCGTGACGCTGACGATGACGCGCGCGCAGGGCGGCTTCCTTAGCGCGTCCACCACCTTCTTCATCGGCCTGGTCTCGACCTGCTTCTGGCGCATCCTGCGCCTCGCCATCCACCGCATGTACTCTACCGCGTCCCCGCGCGACGCCCTTCATCACCAGCGCCAGGCGCTGCTTCGCAACTCGGTCACGCCGTCCGCCACTCTGTGGTCTTTCCTCCAGGTCTGCTGGGTCTGGCGCCACGACATCCCGCGAGCGCTGCCCGTCATCGCCTGCGCCGCCGTCTCCATCTGCGCCTTTGCCGCCGCCGGCATCCTATCTTCGCAGCTGTCCGCCAGTGGCGGCAATACCGTCTTGCTGGACGGGTCCAACTGCAGCTACATGAACGTACCAGGCGCGGAACTGTCGCCAAAGGCATATGGTATTCTCACTGTCCCACAAGTACCTAGAGATATAAATACGTTATACACATATACGCATATATATGTATGCATATATGTACAGGTTGCTTCTATCGATATTAATGTGATGGCTGCTATAGGTGCCATCGTTTCCGACGGCTCGAGTCGCCATAGAAACGCGGCCAACTACGCCGAACAATGTTACTCGGCCAAGAGCCCCGGAATACTCGACTGCAAGTCCTATGTTCGACGGAGCCTGCCTTGGACCTCGAACAGCCAGGCTCCCTGCCCCTTCTCGGGTAACATCTGCCGGAGCAATACGTCCAACTTGCTGCTTGATACCGGCTACATCGACAGCCATGAGCACCTAGGTCTCAACAGTCCACCGGACAGTCGGGTACAGGTCAGGTTTGTCGCGCACTGCGCACCTCTTCGAACGGCCGGATATACCTCGAGGTTTCGCGACAGATATGGCCGTTACACCACCTTTAACTACGGCCCGAGGATATCGAGCGAAGGGGCCAGGAGCAAAAGCAATTCGACGTTTTTCGTCAGGCCCAGCCGGGGACAGGCCCATACCCGAGGCAATCCCTTTTTGGATTTCAAGGGGACCTTTGACTTAACGTGCGACTGGCTCTACCGTTCGCCTCGCATCCTCTTGTCAACC
>NJEV01000036.1:0-56654 GCA_002591385.1 Cordyceps sp. RAO-2017 | reverse complement strand
AGAGAGAGAGAGAGAGCGCGGCATGGGCGGACAGGGACCTTTTTTTGTTTCCAACAACCTCTACACCCTCCCTCCCTCTCTCCACCCGCTTCACTTTCTGCTACTAATACAATCTGTCCCGCCACCGCTGCTTCTTCCCATCATTGCAAGCCCGCCATCTTAGAACAGGGTCTGTCTGACGGAGAGACGAGACAGGGACAGCGGGGACTGCGTACTGTCTTATAGCTACCGGCCCATTCCTTTCCCCTTCTTTGCGCCGATAATGGACCATACACGGCTACTTCATTCTGGCTAGCTTAAAAAAAAAAGAAAAAAAAGGTGTCGCCGCTGGCGCGCTATGTACGGCTCGAATCAACACATGTCCAGACCCCTAGGGCCCCGACCACCCATTGCTATCTACTTTTTCTAGTCTGATGCGTACAATGGTAATGGCAAAAAAAGTGATTCCGCGGTACAAGATGAGGCACCGGTTCATGAGAAGAAGAAATACAAACAATGGGGGAGCCGGGCATTCGTGTGGCCGCGTCAAATGCCCGTCACCGGTTTCCTCGCGTCGTCCGGCTCCGGCACCAGGTCGCCAGGACGATGGCGAGGCCGATGACAAGGGGCAGCGCGGCCGGGCCGGGGCCCGGCCGGGCCGCGAGGCTGGCGTCGGGGTCGTCCCCGGGTGGCGGCGGCGGCGGCGTCTGAGACAGAATCAAAAAAAGGGGCGGGCCGGGCGCCGAGGTTTCAGCCCGGCTTGAGAGACAAGGGAAGTGGTGGCATGGGACAAAGGAGGGCACATCGCGTCTCCTTCAGGCGCGGTAGCTGACCTTGTACGGGTCCTGGGGCGTCCAGCGGGTGTCGCGGACGAGCTTGATGTCCTTGCCCCGGAGCGGCGGGTCGGCCTGGCGGGAGAGCAGGCCCTGGACGGCCTCGAGGGCGCACATCTGGGAGCCCAGGCCGGGCTTGTCGTCGAAGGCGCCCGTGTACCAGCGCATGCCGCACTGGCGGGCGTCCTTGCCGCCGGTGCAGGTGGCGGCGGCGGCGCGGGCCGAGGGCACGAGGAGGGACTCGACCTTGGGCCGCAGGGCGGGCAGCATGACGGCCGACTGCCACATGAAGCGCGACAGGTAGCCCTTGAAGGTGACCTGGTCGTAGTTGCACTTGTCGATGGTCTCGCAGGCGGCCTCGAACATGATCTTCTTGTCCTGGTAGAAGAACCAGCCGGCGCCGTCGAGCAGGCGGTCGGCGCGGTCGGCCCACTCGGGCTTGCCGGTGTGGTTGGCGAGGACGGCGGCGCCGTAGAGGTAGATGCCGCTGGTGTAGGTGAAGGAGGCCTTGTTGACCTCGCGGCAGTCGGAGCGGATGTCGACGCCGTCGTAGACGTGGTAGGACTGGGGGTCGATGAGGCCCTTGTCGGCGGACCAGTCCCAGGCCTTGACGGCCCAGTCGAGGTAGGTCTGGTTGCCGGTGGCGCGGGCGAGGCGGGCGGCGAGCTGGAAGAGGCCGCCGTTGCTGATGGAGTTCTTGTACGTCATGCCGTTGGGGTTGGAGGGGTAGATCTGCCAGAGCATGCCGCCGCCGCACTTGTCCGTGTGCCAGCGGCTGACGAGCGAGTTGAAGACGTTGGTGGCGATGTCGAGCCAGGCCGGCAGCTTCTCGTTGGGCTGGGGGAAGTTGCGCTCGGCGGCCGACATGACGGCCGAGCCCCAGAAGAAGAGGTCGTCGTTGCCCTCCTCCTGCGCGTGCTCCTTGGGCATGTAATCCAAGGTGGGCGCCAGGTTGGTCGGCGCCGAGAGGGCCTGGATGATGACGTCGTTGTAGCTGGGGTCCTTTGTGAAGTGGTAGTAGTCCAGCATAGCTCCCCAGAGCGCGCCGGCGACCCACCAGTAGTACGGCTTGGGCACGTTGCCGACATCCTTGGATTGTCACCGACGTCAGCCCATCGCTCTCGGTTGGGGGGAGAGGAGAGAGGAAGAGAGGAAGACGTACGACGGAGTCAGGGGCGCTGGTGTTGCCCGTGTAGTAGACCATGGCATCGTGGGCAATGGTGGCGGCGACGTTGCGGACCGAGCCTGGCCATGGCGGTCAGCAACGGGCCTCGGTGGCTGGCGAGACGGGAGACGTACTCGGGTTCTGCGTGTCCAGGTCCTTGGGGGCGACGATGCCACCCAGAGTGGCCGCAGCGTGGACGCTCTTCATGAACCTCATGGTTGCGGCGTCGTAACCGTCTGCCGCGGTACCGTCGAGGTCGCTGTCGAGAAGGAGAAGCTCGCACTGCGCAGCAGTTGAAGCGAAAGGTTCGAGACGGAAAAGGATTCTTTCTCCCAGAGATTCGTTGTTCCTTTGTTTTGTTCCTGAAAAGAAGAGGGAAAGTTGCCAGATAGGTCTTCTACCGGGAAGACTGTTTGGTGCCTATCTGTGCCAAGGGGCGAACAGGCGTGAGGGCGAATAGAGTTGTAGAAAGAGCACAAGCAATCGTCGCAAGCAACAATGGGGAGAAGAGGGCTGATTCAAGGCGAAGAGATGTCTATTGTCACAACGGCGCGCAGCCCGAGCCCGTGCTGGTGATAAAACAGTTATCACAGCAACAGGGAGGAGAGAAGAGAAGAAAGGGACGAGGGCAGCAGCAGCAAAGATGGGGGATAGTCGAAAGCAAGCAAGACAAAGAGAGAGGTTAGAAGTGGAACAGAGAAGGCAGAAAAGTCGTCAAGATGGAATGGAAAGGGAGGGCGAAGATAAGGACGGACGAAAATGAGGGGGAGGGGGGGAAAAAAGACGGCAAAGAACAAGAAGAGAGTGGTTCTGCTGCCTCGGGGCCAGAGATGAAAGGAGAGAAGCACAGCCTCTTGACTTGAAAGAGAAGGAGAAGGAACAGCAGGAGGTCGGGGGGGCCAGCAGGATGTGGCACATGTCGTGCGTCTTCCTTTATGGCTGGCCCAGGAGCAGCCATCCATGTGGGTTGCATGTCGTATCCGTTCGTACAGATGTGCATTCCTTTTTTTTTTTTTTGCCCCTGCGCGAAGCATCCGAGGCTAGTCTAGGCCAGGGTCAAGAACAAAGAACAAAGCAATGGGCACGAGGGGACTGGCCGAGCGGGAGCGAAAATAGCAGGGCCATGGTCCAGCCGGGGGGGGGAGCGCGATTTGCAGGGACGGCGGCCATCATTGGTCTGGAGGGTGGCGATGGAGCGTGCCTTGCATTTCCCTGCTGTCTGGCCTGGGGCGGCGATTGGACGGGCGTCGAGGAGCAGGGGAGGCTGATGATGATGATGATGATGATGATGATGATGAGAAGAGGAAGACAGACGAGGCAGAGGAGGAGGAGGGCCTGAGGCAGGCAAAGAGCGAGTACGTCCCTAGGTACCCAGGTACCTCCGTCGAACCGTGGGTGGAGCAGGCCGGCTTCGCTAGCGGGCCCAGCAAGCCTTACCTTGGCGCCTCACAGGGGTCCGTCCGGCGATCGGGCGGCGGCGGCGGCGCGACGACGACGGCGACGACGACGATCGGCAAAGCTTGAATGAAATGAGGGTACAGGAAGATGAAGAAGGTGAATGCTAACGAGAGCGAGGGAAAAAAAAAAAGAAATGATACGCGGCTCCGTGTCAGAAGACAGAGGCCCGTAACGTGCAAGACGCGCGTGTGTGTCCGTCCCTGCGATCGGCAGGTACACACATTGTATGTACATGCTACATACAGATAAGGTACAAAGCTTAGGTGCCTACAGCCTCGGCCAGCCAGCGCTCTTCCCCCTCGAGAGCACGGCCGGCCGCGAGGCCTCGGGGTCGCAGGGCAGAAAGAGGACCGCTACGAGAGCCCCAAGCCGCCTAACCAGCACCCCTAGAGCCCGTCCGTTTCGTTTCATCCTTATGCGCGCGCCAACGGCCTGCGTCCCGTTCGTCCAATCAGGCCGCCGATCGCGGCCGCCGCCAACGCCAACGCTAGCCCTAGGCGCGTACTCTGTTCAGAGTCAAGCAACATTCGCACTGTGATGCTCGAGGGGAAGACCCGCGTCACGCCGTGCGGGACACTGTCGCGGTACGCGTGCGCGCACGGGACAGGGCCCCTGCCAGCCACTAGACGCACCGCCTGAGCCGCCCGGCCGATCGACGACTGCCCGTCACCTGCCACCCCCGTCCTGCTGCCCCTTTGCGGTGCCTCGTGAGGGATGATGGCGAAGATCAGAGACGATGAGAGGGAGGCGAGAAGGAGCGAGAAAAGAGAGGGAGAGGGAGAGAGGGCTTTGCTGGTGACTGATGAAGTGCCTGCCCTGCCCGGCCGGAGCTGAGGATGACCATGTCCGGCCCCACCCCGGCTTTCCCGAACGGGGAGGTGGTTTGTCCCATCTGTCCGCTCTCCTCCATCTCCCTCTCCCCTATTCACTCCCTCTCCCCTATTCTCTCCCTCTCCCCTATTCTCTCCCTCTCCCCTATTCTCTCGCCCACGCTCTCTCCCCTATCCCCTCCCCCTCTCTCCCCGTCCAACCTCGCTCCCAGCCAACAGCCCCCATCAAGCCTCCCCCTGAGCTGACGGCCGCTGACGACGTGCCGGCCCTTGCTCATCTCACCCACCGCCGCCGCCGCGACTCAGGGCCCGTACCACCTACTGTACTACAAACGTACACCCTTATACATACATATATAACCATACCGCCTACTAGCACGTAGCCCGGAAATCGCATCTTTGCTATGTACACACACCCCGTCCGTCGTCCGACTGAAACGCACGGCCCGAGGCACCGCGTTTCATCCCATCTCGTCCCCGGCCATACGTGGTAAGCAGCAGCCAGGTCGACCCGTCGCCCAGCCATCTCCTCTCCCTTGCCTTGCCCGCCTCGCAACGCCCGCCACTTGCACAGCAGCCTGCCTTGCCGGGAGGGGGCCGGACTGCGGAGCAACCCAACGGGCCTCCTTGCCGGCTTTTTCTTTTCCCCTTCTTTTTTTTTTGTCGCCTAAGGACGGTAGAGGTGGACCGTCCACAGACGAGGCCGGCCTCGGCTTCGTTTTGCAGCCCGTCGACATAGACAGTGCCAAAAAAAAAAGAAAAGGAACAGACAGGACAGAGGTAGACTTGGATTCATAGACATAGACCCTCGACGCCTTCTAACCATTCGTCGCTCCTCTGCAATCCCATCCCGTCCCAAACTGCCCTGTCAGACTTTCCCGCCCCGACGGAGCATGTCCATCACGCCGGAAAGAGATCAAGTTCCAGTTCACCCGCTCTCTCTCCACGCCCAAGCCCGTCCATTCCTCGCTCCGCCACCGGCATGCCCTTGTCCCGTCGTCCTCGCCCTTTTCCGGTACAGCCATCGCATCTCGGGACGGCACCGGCCTTGAATTCGCCTGCCACGGCCCGCCTCCTTCATGAGCTCCGTCCCGCGGCCGAGGCTCTCTCGGCCCTCCCCATCCCGTCGGGCTGCCGCCCCTTGGCTCGCCCTCTGCATGTCTTAGTTCGTCCTCCTGTGCCACGCCGTGCAGCCTCCCCCGCATCCGCCCACTGGCACTCGACCCCCGACGACGCCTGCCTGCAGCCGGTCCGTCGCAAGACGAGCCCGTCTGGTCCCTTCTTCTCCTTCTCCGGCCACGACTCGGACATCATACGACGTCCCAGCCCGTTGTCACTCGCTCGTCGCGCCGCAACGTGGCTGCCATTCCACGCCCTTCGTTTCCCGAGGCTCCCGTGCCCCGGGATTAAACAAAAAAAAAAAAACTCGACGATCCGGCGACGCCTCCTTGCCACTGCGGCCCTTACTCTCGCCTCAGCCTCTGGCCAGCTGTCGTGCGCCATCGTGGGCACCGGTTCCGACCCACAACCAACCAGGTGGCCCGGCTGCGTCTGCTCAAACGATGAATGGTGCCGCTCCCGGCAAGTCTCCGACGCATTGGTGGCCGGCTGACCTCACAAGAGGCCGGCGGCGCAAACCACCACGGCCGCAGCCACCATGGCCAGCCGCTCGTCGAAGTGGATGCGTCTGCCGGATCCCTGTCCCGTCACGGACGGCAGGTGGAGGACCGACGAGGCCACCGTCGGCGCCGAGTTGACCGACGCCGTCACGTCGAAGTTGTCCGCACCCGTCGGCTTTTCCGCCATCGTGAGCGTGCCCCACTCGACGTCGGGGCCGGACAGCGTCGAGGTCCACGACACCTCCGTCGGGCCCGTGCTCGGGCCGTTGCTGTAGCCGGACTTGAAACTCGTATAGCCGGAGCAGGTCGCGGCCGTCCTGCCGTCCAGCTTGCACTCCACGTTGGCGATGCTATGCGCGCGAGCTCGTCAGCACTCCGTCCATCGGGGGTTCGCCGCCGTGCGGGAAGCGTACTAGGTCGAAGTGTGAGTCCCGTGAAACTGCAGCGTGCTCGGGCCCTCGACGACGACAAAGGGAAAGTCGAGTGCAAGGTCGCAGGTCGGCGGCGTCTGTATCGGGCAGAAAATGGTATAAGTCGTCTCGCCGGCCTTGTCGTTCTGTTCGTCCCGTCAGCAAAGGAGCGCAGCCGGCGGAGAGGGCGCCGGCGACGCATCGACGACGACATACGCTGGAGAGGACGCTGCCCCGCACGACGGACCAGGCCTCCTCGTGGTAGTAGGGGAGGAAGATGGGAGCCTTGGTCACGGCGGGCGCCGGCGGCGAGGCGGCGCCGGCGGCGCGGCACAGAGCGCAGAAGGCCACCACGGCCAGCCGAGACGTGGCCGGCCTCGGACCGCGACTGGCCATGCCGTGCGATGCTCGTCGAGGGGCGAGCGCGTGCGCGTGCCGGGCGCAGATGGGACGAGAGTACGTAGCCGGCAGCAGAGGGAGCGGGCAAACCTGGAGGAGCAGAAGCCCTTTAAGAGCTCCTCCTCGCACGCTGACTCGTCTCTGGCCTCCTCCTCCGCTTCTCTCTGCGCAGCTGCAGCAGGCTGGAGTGGGGAGGGCGAGGGGAGACGGCAGATTCAGGCGAAGCGATGGACAAAAGCAGGCGAGTAGATTAGGCGAAACGGCAGACACACGAGACTGTAGCGGTCACGGCGGCCAAGAAAAGCTTCTCGGCTTGTGCTTCGTCTTGGAGATGGACAGGAAGCGAATGGAGTCTAGCGTCGACGCGGCTGTATGGCGAGAAGGGCTTGGCAGTGCAACCTCATCAGCCTCGCCGACATTGCTGGGGACCGGGCATGGGCTGGCGGA
The DNA here is from genome assembly GCA_002591385.1 of Cordyceps sp. RAO-2017. Lineage (NCBI taxonomy): Eukaryota > Fungi > Ascomycota > Sordariomycetes > Hypocreales > Cordycipitaceae > Cordyceps > Cordyceps sp. RAO-2017. Next base: position 49,514 of record NJEV01000036.1, on the reverse strand, counting down.
CGGCTCTTGTGGGAAGCTGATCGACTGACGGATCTTTGTGCGTCTTGGTCGCAACGGCGTCTCCGCGGCGCTGGACTTGGTCAAGACAAGGCGGAGGCGGCCGCGTCGGCCAAGAGGCGTTGGCCGGAGGCGTCGTCGGCGGAGAGGCGGCCGGCCGGAGAGCCGCGTCGTCGGAAGGCGGCGGCGAATGAGGCCCGGCGCGAGAGGGCGTGAGCCGCTGCTGGAGGAACGAGACGGAGGCGGGATAGAGACGGACGGAGAGGGAGACAGAGTGCGAGAGGGGAAGGAGAGAAAGAGAGAAAAGAGAGAGTCGACGGAGCTCTTGACAAGAGTAGCCCACGACGCTGTCCTTTTTTTTTTTCCTTTCCCTGCTTCCGCGGCTCGCCAAGCCTTGGCGTCAAGCCGGGGGCGGCGAGGAGCGACGACGTGACTTCGGGGCCACGAAAGCAAAGAGCCGTTGAAGCGGTGTCTCTCCTCGGCGTCAGGGATCCGGGCGTGTCTCCGTCTGGTCGCCTCTCCTTCTCCGTCTCTCTTCCGCCCCCTCGTCGTCTCCCGCCTTCTCCTGCGTCTTTTTTTTTCTTTGCTGCTCGTTGTTTTTTTCCTGGTGGTGATGCTTCGGGAGGCTATGCTCCTGCTGCTGCTGCTGCTGCTGCTGCTGCTGCTGCTCCTCGGCTTCTCCCTCTCGACTGGTGCCGCCGAGGAAACGGGCTCGCCTGGACGAAATTGGGCAGAATGGCTGCCAAGACGGGCAAAGGGCTAGCTGGCTGTCATCTGCTAGGGAGGGAGGTGCAGAGTGCGGAGTCAAATTTGCCTTACCTAATGGGGCACCTGGCTAGGTCGGCACGCGTAGCGGTTGCAGTCCGGGGCGTACCTGCCTTGTATCCGTACCCAGACAGACGGCACCCAAAAGGCGTCGAGGGAGGCTTGGGGCTTGGAGGCGGGGGAGCTATCAAAGTGATGGATGATTGATGCCAGGAGGAGATGCCAGGAGGAAATGCCTGCCGGGTCGCGACGTCGTAGAAATAGGTCACCCGGACCTCCGCAGTACCTTCCAAGACTAAGCGACGCTCCTGCCCATCAGCACCGATGGAGCACGGCAAGTACCCTGTATGCTGTCGGTACCGGGCACACGCCGATCGCGGGGTCGGGCGGCAGCGTGCGCAGGTAGCCGGTACTTGGAAGTACTCGGGCCGCACGGGCTTCGCGGACGTACATACATCAGCCAAGACCAGCGCCAAGGCCCGCCCGCCCCAGGAGAAGCGAAGGAGCGCGGGCGAGAAGCGAGCGACAGGAGGGAAGGAACAGCCCGCCCGCGAAGGGACGCAGGCGCGGCGGGCGGGTCCTGCCTGCTTGGACCCGACCTGGCCCTTGCCTGCCAACCCGCGCCGCGTCTTATTGGTGCCAGCTGTCCCAGAGAAGGCGCAGGGCGGCAGGGCAGGAAAGAGCGGCGGCGGCGGCGGCGTCGGCGGCGTCGGCGGCGTTTCGGGTCTCGGGGCGCAACGGCCCGACGGGGCCAGGGCCGTCACTTGCTCCAGCGCCCCCCCGCCTTTCTCTCGGCGCGGCACTCATCAGTCACTTGTCACCTGCAGCGCGGCATCAGCTTCAGAGCCTGCACGTGCCGCCCGAGTCGCCGAACCGCCGACCGCTGAGAAGGGAGCGGAGAGGAATAAGCAAGCCGTCCTCGGCTAACAGCGTCATCACTCGTCCACCGGCTTTTTCTTTTTCCTCCAATCTGCCGGCTCCCGCACTCGGCCGGCTCCCCTCGGCCCTTCTCCCCACTCCAAAACCGTCGGCGCCGAACCGGGGCCCGTCCCGCCGTCCCCTCGGTCCGAGCCCACCCCGGGAGCTCGCCAGAGCGCGCTGTGCCGAAGGCCCCACGCCACGCCGCGATCGGACTCACCTTAATGTTCCTTCTAGAACTCGTATTGGCGAGTCAGCTCGCTCCCGCCAGTTACACCGCACTGCGCGCTCTGTTTACTTCGCAGCCAACACGCATTGGACGGAAGATACTGACGCCCCGCATTCGCTCTTGTCCTGGAAGTCGCCAGCCCGCTCGCGAAAAAAAGAAGTAGATATCCAGACCGCTTTAGAAAACACACAAGGCACGCAAGGCACAACGCGGCGGCCGCGCTGGGAGACGGAAAACCCATGCACTTTCGTAATCGCTTTAATCTGTACTAGTGGAGCGAGGCTTGCTGCATATCGATAGATCGACGCGCTGCGTGGCGTGACGCACATACACAAAAACTAAATACTCCTACTTATGTAACATCTTGCTAAAAGTGGTCCAGAGCCCATGCCAGATAGGGCCAGCTGCTCGTCGATATTTCCTCGAAGAAAGGATTCAGTTATCGGTGCATCTTATATGAGCACAGTTCAGCTGTCTTCCCTTGCACCATGTCCTTGTGGATTGAATTCAAGCAGACAGAGCTAGTTACGTAGGGAGATACACACATCCTGCAATCCTGAAGGTGGCAAGTACAACGGACGGTCAAGTATGCCATAGCTGGAAGCCATCTGAAACCAATGCTTGCCAGCCTTGGCTGTCCCGAATCTGCCGCGATCTAGTATATCCAGGCGTGTGGTCGATGGCGACTTTAGAAATCCAATGTCCTTGCAAGAGAATCAGCGTCGGCGAATCGTATCTTCAAAGCTCTCTACTAATACATGTAATGAACAGCCATTTTCGAATAAGGATATACCTTCATAGTATCCAATACCCCTACCCTTGGATCCAGAATTGATCTCCTGGGAATCCTTCAAAATCAAACTCAACCCCTATAGGCCATGAGCAAAGTCAGTCAGCACGTATAGGGCAGCGCTCTTGCGATTGCGTATCAGGGGGATGAGCAAACGAGGACATACCCAGACGCCTGGCAGTCTATACCCGAGTCTTCGCGCATGCTCAGAGGCGCAGTGGACGTAGAGGGTCCGCCGAAATGTCGGCCATGAGACGGCAAAATTCGTCAATCGCCCTGTCCGCGTCGTCTTGGTGCATCTTGGCGCTCGAAACGGCAAACTGAACGAGCAGCTTGTCGTCGGTCGGATACGTCACGACGTGGAAGTCGTGGGGGACCCCCAGGTCCAGGTTGCTCCACGTCGACGGCGCCGTGCCGTTGACGGAGCCCGTCATGTCGATGTTGGCATCCTGATGCGTGACGACGCTGCCGAATTCGGTGCCTGCGGGCCACGCGGTGGAGTGTTTTACGATGTCCTTGAAATCGCTGTGGCCGAAGGGCATGCTGCGCAGGTACTGGGCCTGGACGTGGTTGAGCAGGTCCATCCATGTCCACGACTCGAGCAGCGCGACCCTGAACGGCGAGATTGTGATGCAAGGACCCGACATGCTTTCGATGCCCTTGATCGGTGCGTCTCGGCCGTTGATGATGTGGCCAAAGACAATATCCGTCTTCTCGGCCGCCCGGGCCAGCACGACCGACCAGGCAGCTTTGACCAAGGTCGCCATCGTGACTCCCCGAGGAGGAACCGGAAGCGCTGTCTCCCTCAACGGCTTGACTACAGATTCCTTCTCGCCCCCTCCGGGCGGAGTGCGGCATAGCACCTGCAAGTCCGTCATGTCCGAATCCAGCAAGTACTCTCTCCAAAAGTCACGAGACTGCGTCGAGTCTTGGCTTTGGCGGTAGCTCAGGTAGTGCGCGAACGGAGGACAGGTTGGCAGCTCCAGGCCTTCGTACGCCAGAGTCAAGTCCTTGGACAGCAGCGGCAGCGAGCCTCCGTCGTACTGTGCATGCGTCATTCTGAGGATGAGCAAGTGCTCCGACTTGGATCGCGAAAGCAGCATCGGCTGGAAGTGAAGAGACCCGAACGGAACTGGCGAAGATGCATCTTGTGCGTACAACTTCTCCGAGTGTTCCCGTAGATCTTCGTTGGATTCTATCCTCAGCAGTGCGACTTGCACGTCTCGCAAGACAACCTGGAGAATCTCGTCACCGTGCGTGACGAATACCGTGCGTAGGATGGCGTGCTTGCGGACGAGGGCTCGACAAGCCGCGTCGAGGCGCCCGGGGTCGACTTCGGTGCTCAAAGGCAGACGTGTATAGGTGAGATTCTTGCCCCTGAGAAGAGACGCCTGGAGTTCGGTGGTGGTTAGGATATCCTCGACGTCTTGCCCTTTGTACGCGCGGGCCTGGTCCTTGAGCTGCTCATCGAAAAAGGTTGACACGTCGCTGATTCTCAGCAGTGATCCAGACCGGTATTCGTCTCCAAGGCCGCGGGCTGTCGACGCCACCATGGTGCCGGCCTGCTCCGAGAGGACTGGGTGTTTGAAAATGTGCGAGACGGGCAGATGCTTTCCGTGGCGGCGAGCCACGCCCGCAAGTCTCATGGCTACGATGGAGTCCCCTCCAAGCTGGAAGAAGTCGTCGTCCGCCCCGATGTCGTCCGCCGGTACCATGAGCACCTGAGCCCAGAACGACAGGAGCAGCTTCTCTTGCACCGTCTCGGGCGTTCGCTTGACGCCGATGCGGCGGCACAACGCCTGAACCTGGTCGTGGGACAGCTTAGCGGCCTCCGTTCGGAGCCTCCCTCGGTCAGCTTTATCACTCTTGTTACGAGGGATCTCGGACAGCTGCACAAAGACGGCCGGAACCATGTAGCCGGGGACGACACCCGTCATGCTCCGAGTCGCCGCCTCGGCCTGGGCCAAGAACTCTGCGCTAGGGGCTTCGAAGAGGCTGTCGGAGATGGGTCCCTGGGAAGCGGCGCCGTTGGCAACAAATGCCATGAGGGAAGCAGGGCCGCCGCCGCATGGAACCACGACCTCGGCGACGACGTCGGTGATGTCGGGGAACGCACGCCGCACGTGGTGCTCGACCTCGCCCAACTCGATCCTTTGACCCCGAAGCTTGACTTGGGTGTCTCGGCGGCCGAGGAAGCGAATGGTTCCGTCCGCGTTATACTGGACGAGGTCACCGCTGCGATAGACCCTCGAGCTGGACGTATGTCCCCGGAACGGGCCGAGCCAGGGAGGATTTGTGAGATAGGCCGCGGCAGTCTTTTCGGCATCTCGTAGGTAGCCACGCGAGACGACGGCTCCCTCGATGATCAGTTCGCCCGGGGCGCCGATCGGTGCGAGGCGATACGGGTCAGACGGCATGGCGATCCACCCAACTCCTCCCGTCACACGCCCAAGGGTGCCCTGCTTCCAGCCAGAGGGCGGCAGTGGCCCGACTGCGCAGATGGTCGTCTCTGCCGGCCCGTATCCAGTGACCAGGTTGACTCTAGACGCCCACTTGTCGACATTTTCCTGCGTGATTGCCTCGCCGCCGAGAAGGATGGTGCGGACGCTTGGGATGGCATCCGGGCTCAGCAGGGTCAGGAACGAGGGCGTGAAGATGGCCCAGTTGACGTCGCGTTTCTTAATAAAGGCCGCAATATCATTCATGCGGTCAAATTCAGAGGGAACGCAGAGACAGCCCCCGTTCACCAGGACGCCAAATATCTCATAGATACTCGCGTCGAAGGCGTACGAGGCAAAGTGTAGGGCACGGGTGCTCGACTTCAGGTGGACCTCGTGGCTATAGTCTCGGATGCTGGTGGAGAGGTTGGCGTGCTCCATGACGATGCCCTTAGGCTTTCCTGTGCTGCCGGATGTAAAGATGATGAAGGCGGCGTCGTGGCAGCCGACCTTGGGAGCGATAAATTCTTCCGATCGAGGCTGTGTCCCAGATATAGGGACCGTGGCGATCAACGCGTCGGCAAACTCCACCTTATCTCGGTGCTCTGGACTCGTTAAGATAAAGGCGGCTCGAGTGAGGTCGAGGATGTCTTGAATTCGCCCTCGGGGATGCGTTGGATCAATGTTGACACAGGCAGCTCCGATGCGATGAAGGGCAATCATGGTGACAACAGACCATCTAGATCTATTGAGAAGCAAGGGAACAGAGCATCCAGGCTGGATGCCCAGACCTTGCAGTTGCTGCGCAAGCGTGGCCGAGGCAGCATCGAGTTGACTGTAGGTCATGTCGCCGTCCCACGCCGAGATGGCGGGATCATCGGGTCGGCTCGAAGCGTGACGTAGGACTAAATCATGTAGGCACTCTTCGTGAGACTCCGGTACGATACGGTTCCATTCCTCCAATTGTTGTCGGTCCTGAGGACTGACGAGATCCAATTGGCCAAGGCAAAGGGATTGGGATTGTTCTCGAACCAGCTGGCGCAGGACATGCTCAAACTGATTCACCATTCTTCTTGCCTCGAGCGGATGCACAATGTTCGCATCGTGACTGACGGTGACGAGGAGGTCGCTTTCGCCCTTGGCGGGGAGATGGCATATCAAGACAAAGGCATAATTGGCAAAATTGCCATAGTCCTCGTGCTTGGTCCGGACATCCGCGAGAAGCGCACTCGCGGAATAGCCTCCCGGTACCTGAATTGCAATGTGGCACTGGAAATTGCACGCTGACGCAGCTTCGGGACTTAGCTGGCGCAAGTTTTGCATGCCAAACTGCTGGAAAGGCATGACCTCGATCGTCTTTTGGTGAACAGCCGCAAGGGACGCCTGGACGGTATCGCTCTGGCGGATGCGAGTGCGGACGGGAAACGTGGCAAAGGTCGGCCCGGTGATTTCTTCGATGCCCTCGAGCGGAGCGCTGCGCCCGTTGACAGTAAGCCCATAAAGAATGTCGTCTGAGTCGGTGTGGCAAGACAGGACGACGGCCCACGCCAGCCGGATAGCCGTCGACATGGTATACACGGTTGACTCGAGGTCCAGGGCAGCAATGTTGTGCTTCAACGCCGAGCTTGGGTCTGGGATATATCGCGACGACGGGAGGGCCGGGAAGACAGGGGCGTTGAAGCCCTCGAACTCGGACCGCCAAAAGTCGTCGCCCTGGGACGCCAGCACGTATCCAATGAAGCGGTTGAAGGGCCGCGGAGTAGGAATCACGCCGTTGTACGCAGCCTCGGTCTGGCTCCATAGCCTGGGCAGCGAGGATCCGTCGTACAGCGCATGATGGAGCGTCAGGTGGAACGTTGTCGCCTGCTGAGACTCGACGAGGGCACACCGCACCAGAGGGTCACCCAGTCCCATGCTTGTCGATTTCAAGTGGTTCCCGCAAGACTCGGCGCTGTCAAAGGACTGCCACGGCACAGCATCACGAGCGACGACTTGCAGGAAGCCCGAGTCTGACTGGATAATGCGCGTGCGTAGGATGGAGTTTGCAGCGGCGACGGCGTCCCAGGCCGCCATGAACCTTTCGACGTCGACCGAACTCGCCAGTTTGAACTCAAACGTAACGATGTACTGCCCCGGCCGCTTGGCGGCCAGGGCGACAAGGCCCTCTTGAAGCGGCGTGCAGGGATAAACGTCCTGGACCTGACCGGCGGGCATGCCACATTGCTCTGACGCCAGTTGGATCATGGCTTTCCTGTCCTCAACGAGGGAAAATGGTGCTACGAAAGAGCTCGTAGATGCCGTCGCTTGTGTGGACGCAGCAGCCAGGTCGCACACCTTGGGGTGGGTGAAGATGTCGGCCATGGTGATCGTCAAGCCAGCCCCGCGGGCCTTGTGAATGAGCATCATGCCTAGAATTGAGTCGCCGCCCAGCCGGAAGAAGTGGTCGTCGGCGCCCACGTCGCATAGGCTGAGGCCAAGCACGTCGGCATACAGGCTCTGCAGCTGGCCCTCTCGCTGCGTCTCGGGAGCCCTCTTCTGGAGGCCGGTCTGGGCGAGGTTCTCCCGCGACAGGCTGGCGGCAGCAACTCGCAGCGTTCGGCGGTCCATCTTGCCCGTCTTGGTCAGTGGTGCTCGCGCCAGTGGGATGAACCTCGTTGGCACCATATAGACAGGCAGGGCACGCTCCATCCTGGCCACGGCCCTGCTTGCCGTTGCATTGAACCAGTCGTCTGGAACCCGAAAGACATCGCCCGACTCGTCTGACCCTGATCCGCCGATGTAGATGAAGGCCACCAGTGCTGGCCGGTCGCCGTCGAGACTGGTCTTGATCACCTCTGCAACGGCGTACTGCGCGTCTGGGAACGACTGTTGCAAGTGGTGCTCGACCTCGCCCAACTCGACACGCTGTCCGCGGAGCTTGACCTGCGTGTCTTTGCGGCCGATGCTGCGCAGGGATCCGTTTTCCAGGTACTGGACCAGATCTCCAGTCCTATAGACCGGTCCCGTGGCCGATGGTCGAAGCTGTCGCAACCACGACGGGCAGGGCAAAAAGGATGCCGCTGTTTGTGTCGGATTCGCAATGTACTCGCGACCAATTATAGGACCTTCAACGACTAGCTCGCCAACCTGCCCGACTGGAACCAGCTTCTCGTAGTCGTTGGGGTCGACAACCCAGCATACGGCACTCGTAGGATACCCGATATTGTTGGGGTCCTTTTCGTCGTGCGCGAATCGGTTAAACGTCGTTAAGACAGCACACTCGGCTGGTCCGTACAAGTCCAGGAGGTGGGCGTGGGGCTTCCACTTTGTGATATCTCCCGGTGCAATAGCCTCTCCGCAGAGAACTAAGGTTTCGATCGACGGAACCGTATCCGGTTCGATGATACGGGTAACAGAAGGGGTCAAGCAAGCCCAATTAGCCTTGAGGGTACTGATAGCGCCGATCAAGTTGGACTGGCGGTCCTTGTCTGAAGGCACGCACACACAGCCTCCTGAAAGGAGTGTGAGAAGTGTGTCGACGATGCTCATATCGAATGCGTACGACACAAACTGCAGTACCCGCGACGTATTTGTCAAAAACAGACCTATGCGGCTGGCTTCTGCACCCGAACACCATGCCGCGTGCGTCATAACAGCCCCTTTAGGCTTGCCCGATGAGCCTGATGTGAAGACGGCGTACATCGGGTCACTAGGCGTCACTCTCGAGGGGTCGAATGTCTCCCCCTCTCGCCAAACTAATACGTCATCGCCAATGACGATAGGATGAGGACCTAGCTTCGCTGCATCGAGTGCTTTGGACTCTGACGTGATAACGACGAAGGCACCGACGTCGTGGCAAATGTCGCTCAAGCGTTGAAGAGGGTGTGAGGAATCCATCAAGACAAACGCGCCGCCTGCCTTGAGAATAGCGAGAATTGCTACCGTAGTCCATCTAGACTTTTCAAAGTAGACGGGGACAAAGACGCCGGGTCCAACGCCGTGCTCACGCACAAGTCGCGCGGCTAGTTGGGTCGCCTTCTGGTCGAGTTCGCCATAGGTGAAATCACCGTCCCAGGCACAAACGGCGGGCATTTCGGGGCGCTCTAGGTTGCGTTCCTTGATAAGGTCATGAGCGCATCGGTTGACCTGTGCCGGCATCTGCTTATTCCACTGCCACACCTGATCTCTGCTCCGAGGGCCAAAGAGATTCATATCGGCCGCGCTCTGGGTAACCTTGGACGTGATTTCCGATAGAGCCTGTGTGAAGGTATCTAAAATCGTAGCGGCTTGGCCCTCGGACACGAATGATGTCCAGTAGTTAAGAGCAAGCTCGGTGGTGTCTCCTTGAACCCACACATTGAGCACCATGTCGTACTAATAGCGTGTTATCAACTCTATCCGTTTGCACCGTGGCGAGTGCTTACATACCTCGGTTGGGTCCTCTCCCTTGACCGCCTCAATTTCCACAGAGCCCTCACTCGTTACCGCCCGGGCTATTCCGCCTCGCTGCAGCGATACGATTGTGTTGAAAAGAGGAATGTCCGGCAGCTGGAGCGAGCTCTTGATCTCGGCCAGTGACACATGCTGGTGCCTGTTGTTCTGGTTATGGTCCTCCTGCACGCGTCGAAGTAAGTCCGCCAGCGACAGGGCGTTGGAAAAGTCGATTCGACACACGAGCATGTTGATCAGCGGCCCAAGTGCCTCCCCGACGCCCCGGAGCGGAATGTCGCGGCCTGAGGTGAGATACCCAAAGCAGACGTCGTCTGAGCCTACAAAGGCCCGAAGAACTAGTCCCCAGGCCGTCTGAGCGACATTGGACAACGTCAATTGGTTGGTCTGGCAGAACCTTGTTAAATCGGAACTCGGTAGCTGAGTAGCGACGGACTGCATCTTGGGATGCTCCGCATTGGTCGACATGGAGGGGAACAAGCATGGATCGCTCCCTTCCAAATACTGTTTCCAATACTGCTTGGACGCCTCAGACGGGATGCTTTGGATGTAGGCAATGTAGTCCTTGTATGGCAGTGCAGGTTGAACCGGTAGCGAGTCGTCGTAGGCACTCTGCAGGTCTCGGATCAGAAATTGCAGCGAAGCGCCGTCCAGTATGGAATGGTCAACTTCTAGCAGAGCAAACAATTCGCCAGTCGAAGAGCCGCAAAGTGTGAGGTGATGAGGCACGACGCCTTGGGCTTGCTTGCCGGAGGAATGGCTCTTGAGTGTCGTCAAAGGATCTGCGGCAACGGGCAACGTTTCGACAAAGTCGCCCCGCGCTTTTCGCAACACGACCTGATCCATGAAGCTGCCTGGGCTTAGTCCGGGGATGAAAAAGGTGCGAAGGATGGAATGCCTTTGGACGACTCGACGCCAAGCAAGAGCAAAGCGTGTCGCGCAGACTCCGGTTTCGTGTGTCCCCGACTTTGCCGCGGCTCTGAGTATAAACCGATTGTTGTACACTGCATTTAGGGCGGATCTTGTTTGGCTCAGAAGCATGCCGTTTTGAATGGGTGAACACGGATAGACGTCTTCCAACTGGTCCATGGAGATTTCAAAGCTTGGAATTGTCTCGTTTATGAACTTATCGAGGGCTGAATAGTTGCACCGCATGAGAGGAAAGTCATCGAGAGTGTAGGTACGCGGGTGAGACGGTAGCACCGAAGCAAGGTGCTCAAGTGTTTTCTCGTAGTTAGAAATCCAGACGTCAACAGGGCGTATGTCAGCGGCACGCCGGTTGTAAAAAAAGCTGATCCTGAGGCGATTGTCGGAAATGATGGCAGCGATATCAAAGAGGGCGAAGCGCGGTGAGTCTAGAGAAACGTCGAGCACGCCATGTCTGAAGTCATTGACAGCCGAGAACAATGTATCGGATCGCTCCAGTTGCTGATACGAACCTATGAAGTTGAATACGATTTCCAGAGGCGTTGCTAGCGAGAGCCGGTCTTGAGTACCCGAAGAATAGCACGACGTAAAGTACGCCCAACCGTTATCGCGAAGCTTCCGGCGCTGATCCTTGGTCTGACGCACAGCCTCGAGCAAGTCTTTTGTTTCAACAAGAGTAGGGGACAGCGTGGTGAACCAGCCGACCGTACTATTCAGATTGATGCTCGAGTCCCAAGGCTCGCGGCCATGCCCTTCGGAAAAGACGGCTGGCACAGGGCGGTCCTGGAATGTCAGAGCAAAAGAATATATCAACGCGGCCTGTAAAAGCTCTACCGGCTTTGACCGAAAGGCATCATTGGCCGCCCCGAGCAGAGTGCGTGTTACCTGCTCGCTCAGGACAAACTCCCTGTCGATGGCGTCGCCAACGAGGTTGTTTCCGGTCGACAAATTCCAGTAGTCCAGCATCGGTGGAGGCACGTACCCCGCAATCGTATTCTCCGAAGTAAGATGCTCGAGGGCGTAGTCCGCTTGAAGACGACACCAGGCCTGGAAAGAAATTGAAGGCTGAGAGACGATAGACTTTGTCTTCAGTAGATCCTCGAGATCACGAATGAGGACCCGCCACGAGACAAGGTCAATGACCAAATGGTGGGCAGCCATGAAAAGATATTGTCCGCCTGAGGCAATGCTGACGAGGTCTGCTGAGAAAACGGGGCCTTGCCCAATGTCCAGCGATGTTTGGGCCATCATGATGATGTCCCGAGACTCTTCCAGGCAGGTAACCTGGTGATCTCGGTACCCGAAACTACCATCCACTGTGCTGGTGATGAGCTGCTGCCATTCGCCAACACTCGAGTTGTCGCTCGGCGTCCTTCTGAAACGGGCCCGAAGCATGTGGTGGCGGGCCGCGAGCTTCGCCAAGGCTTGGTGTAGGACGGTCGAACTGGTGGGCGTGTTGACACGGAGGAGGAAGCTCTGGTTGAAGTGATTGATGCCCTCGGGAGCTGTCTCGAAGAACATGTCCTGAATCGGAGAGAGTCTAAAAGGAGTCTCATACTGGACCTCGATGTCCTGAGCCGTTACCGACGAGCTGGTGGTTTGCTGGCTGATGGCCGAGATGGTCTTGTATTGAAAGATGTCGGCCATCCTGATCTGGAGCCGCTCGTTGGCGCACTGCGTCATTACCTGCATGGCACTAATGGAGTCGCCTCCAACGCGGAAGAAGCTATCGTCGACGCCAATGTCCCTTGGCTCCACGTTCAAGACTTGCGCCCAAACGGCCTGCAGCCGTCGCTCCACGTCGCTTGTTGGCTGGCGCTTGGTGCTGCCCCTGTACGCTGTGACTTGGTCGTCGGACAGAGTCGAGGCAAGCTGTCGCAGGAGCCGACGGTCGACCTTGCCATTGATGTTGAGTGGCACACGGCGTACGGGGAGGTAGAGCGAAGGAATCATGTAACTAGGCAGCAGTTCGGTGAGTGCTGCTTCAGCGGCTTGTGCTTCTAGTCGGAACGAGGACGAGGGTTGGGCGAGTGTATCCTGAGACCTGAGGGACGACTCGGCTTTTGTGCAAACAAAGGCAACCAGGGCCGGGAGACGCGAAGGGCCTGTGGACTCGACGAGCTCAGCAACCACGTCAGTCGAACGAGGGAAGCACTGCCGCGTCCGTTTCTCGACTTCACCCAATTCGAGGCGGTTGCCACGAAGCTTGACTTGGGTATCCTTTCTCGAGACGAAGTGCAGACACCCGTCGTCATCCAATCTCACAAGATCTCCAGTCTTGTATACGGCAGATGCCATGTTTCCGAGATTCTTTAGAAACCTAGGATGCTCGATAAAGACATCGGCCGTCTTTTCAGGCTCATCAATATATCCCCGAGAGACGATTGAGCCTTCGATGAGCAGCTCGCCCACAGCGCCGACGGGAGCTAGCTTTTGATGGTTGTGTGGACTGACGACCCAGAACCGGCACCCAACTGGGCTACCCAAGTTTCTGCCGATCGTCTCGGCTGTAACGCGCTTGGTGACGCCGCAAACGACGCTGCATTCGGTCGGGCCATAGGCGAGGCGTAGGTCGACAGCATCTCTCCATAGGATCAGCTCTTTCTCCGAGACGAGGTCCCCGCCGCAACCCATGGTCTTGATCGATGGAAAGTCGTCGGGATTTAAGGCCCTCGCTATGGCGGGAGTCAGAAACATCCAGTTGGCCTGCATTCTAGCAACTGCTTCCGCGAGAGATAGTTTCCGTTCAGCCTCAGACGGCACACAGATACACCCGCCATTCAAGAGCGTTGTCAGCGTCTCGCACATGCTCATGTCAAAGGCATAAGATGTGAACTGTAGCACCCGAGACTCCTTGGTGATGCCTAGCGCCGCACCGTGAGCTCTTGCACTTGTGGCAAAGGCGCAGTGCTCGATCATGACTCCCTTGGGCTTTCCAGTTGATCCAGACGTAAACAAGGCATAGAGAAGATTTCTTGGTGAAAGTGATTCGAGCCGGAATTCCCCGTCAATCTCGCTCCAGTCTTGGTTATGATCGCCAACCGTGACTATATGCTCAGCGAGACACGAAGCCAGGTGAGTCTGGTCCTCGGAAGCGACCAGCACAGAAGCCCGCGCTCCCTCGCATATCTCTCGCAAGCGCTGCACGGGCTGCGACGGATCGAGGGGAACGAAAGCGCAGCCGGTCTTAATGACGGCAAGTATGGCAACCGTGGTCCACCGGGACTTTTCGAAGCAGATGGGGATAAAGGAGTCGGGTTCGAGTCCGAAGTGCGATAGGTGTCCTGCCAACTTTGAGCTGAGCTCGTCGATCTCGCGATACGTGAAGGTGCCGTCCCAAGCGTCGATGGCGGGTGCTTCTGGCTGGGAGAGGCACTGGCGATGGACCAGGTCGTGGATAAGGGTATCGTCTGGCGTCGGCAGCGTCCCACTCCATTGGTACAAGATATCGAGACTCGACTTGCCCACCAGATCAATATCTCCGATGGAGTTGTCTGCTTTGTCAACCACTTGGAGAACTACGTGACGCAGCGTCTCGGCCACTCGGCTGGCCTGATCGTCCGACATAAACGACCGCCAGTACTCTAGCATAACGTCTATGCCGTCGACTCCAACCAGGACGTGGATAGTAATTTTGTACTGTAAACGTCAGTGACCTGGGTGTAGAATAAGTACGGGGCACCTTACTTCTGAGGCATCTTCACCCCCAACCACATCCACTCTCACTGACGACTTGTCTTGCATCTCCGTACGACCCACGTTTTGGAGAGACATGACCGTATTGAAGAGGGACCCGTCGCCTGACACGTCCGCGGCACGGAACATCTCGGCCAAGGGATAGTGCTGGTGCTTGAGACTCTCGACAAACGAGTCTTGGCTCGCTTCGAGTGTTTTTCTCAAGGCCTGTGGGTTGGAAAGCTGCATTCGGCAAACGAGCATGTTGATGAAGGGGCCGATTATCTCCTGAGCCTGTGGAACCGGCACGTCACGGCCGGCCGACAGGTATCCAAAGCAGACATCATCCGAGTTAGTAAAGGTCTTCAATACTATGCCCCAGGCGACTTGGAAGATATTTGAGAGGGTCAGCTCGTTGGCGGCGCAGAACCGCCTGAGGGCTAGGGTATCCCCGAGGTGGACCTGGATTGACCCCAGGGTATCCTCTGGAGGTTTGATCTTCGTCTCCGATGCAGCGGGGAATTGGCAAGGAACGACGCCATCAAGATACTTTGCCCAGTACTGTCGATGCGACTCCGTGGATTGGGCGCCGAGGTGAGCAATGTACTCGCTGTAGGCCGGCCCCGGAGTAGAGGGGAGACAGCCGTCGTAGGCTCGGGCTAACTCAGCAAGGACAATCTGCTTGGTCGCGCCGTCAAAAAGCGCATGACTTATTTCAAGGCCACATAATACGTCTCCTGTCAGCGTTTGGCCCATTGTTATCCGATACGGAAGTTGTCCTCGCGCGGCGACGAGTTGTCGTTCGTCTGAGAGCGTTATCATCATCGTGGCTTCTTCATCTCGTGCCAGTATGTTGACGTGGGCCGTCACGTTCTTGAGTACGACCTGGTCGACCCAGCTGTCCTGCAAGACGCTCTCGATAAAGACCGTCCTGAAAATGGGATGGCGTGACACAAGTCGCTGCCAAGATGCAACAACGCGGTCAAGGCTGACAGGCTCGGCGTCCTTTCGGGGCTCAACCTTCCAGACAATAAAGGTCTTGTAGTGGCGAGCCACCTTTGCGTGACTTAAAAGGATTCCGCGCTGAATTGGGGAGCACGGGTACGCGTCCTCGACATTGGCTGGCGAGATGCCATACTGGGGTAGAGTGTGAGTCAAGAAGCTATCAAGAGTGGTGTACGTGAACGGCAACAGGGGGAAGTCGGTAAGCGTGTGTGCCACTGGCCGCTTTGAGAGCTGCCCAGCCATCTCAGTGAGCGTCTGCTTGCACTTGGTGATCCAGTCCAGGATGGGCCGATTGTCAGCGGCGTGCGTATTGTAATGAAACTCGAAACGAAGACAGTCATCAGTGACGTCTGCCGTGATATCAAGGACCGAAAGGCGACCCAGTTCTTCGGAAATGTCCGAAACGCGCGCCGGGGGTCTTGGGTGAGCCTTGAAGAGCGAGTCCTGGCGTTCGAGTTGCTGGAAGCGCCCAAAGAAGTTGAAAGTGACTTCTCGAACGTCGAGCTCCCGTGCGTTGGGGTGCAGAGAAGAGGCAAAGTGCGCCCATCCGTTATCCGGTATGCCGCGGCATTTGTCCTTCGTCTTTCGAACAACATCAAGGAGGCTGAGTCCATCGGCTTCGACATGCATCGGCCACATAGTGGTGAACCACCCGACGGTTCTGCTGAGATCGAGTTGAGGCGTCCACGGTTGACGCCCATGCCCCTCATTCCACAAAACCGGAGCTGAGCGGTCTCTGAAGGTTTCAGTAAATGAAAAGAGGAGGGCCGCTTGGAAGAGCTCCACGGGTTGTGTGTTGAAGGCCCCGTTGGCAGCCCCCAGCAAGCCGGTGGTGGTAGCTTGATCGAGTGTAAAGGCGGTCTGGGCAGTGTCCTTGACCAAGTTGGACTGCCCAGCTACACCCCAGTAATCACTCGGAGGTGGTGTGACTCCCGTATCTAGCCTTGCATGCTTCGGGTCGAGATGCTTGGCTGCGTATTCTGCCTGCAAACTGCACCATGTTTGAAACGACAGTGATGGCTTGGGAATGGAGCCCCTCACTAAAAGCTCCTCAAGGTCTCCCAACAAGATTCGCCACGACACCAAGTCCGTCACCAGATGGTGGGCGGCGATGAAGAGGAACTGTCCTCCGCTGCCGACATTAATCAAATCGGCTGCGAGCATAGGACCGCGGTGGATATCGATTGCAAATTCACTCTCAGTGATTATTTCCCCAGCCTCGTCAAATGTACCAACGTCGCGAGTCCGGAAGCGGTAACTGTTAGGCACGTCGGCTGAGATGAGTTGCACCCAATGCCCGTCCTGGTCCTGAGAAAATCGGGCTCGGAGCATAGAATGTTGTTGGACAATTTGATGAAGCGCATCTTGAAGTCTCTCGGAGGCAATGGTCTGTGCTATTCGAAGAAAAAAGCCTTGGTTGAAATGGTGGTTTCCCAGGGGGGCGGCTTGGAAGAACAGTCTTTGGATTGGGGACAGCTCGAATGGAGAGTCCACCTTTTCAAGCGGCAGATCCAAAGCCAATGACCTCCCCATGACTGCTGCGAGCTGCGCAATCGTCTTATGCCGGAAGATATCGGCCACAGTGACGCAGACACCTGCGGCGCCACACTGCGACGTGACTTGCATCGCACTGATGGAGTCGCCACCGAGCCGGAAAAAGTTGTGATGAACTCCGACAGACGCAGGATCCTTGTTCAGCACACGTGCCCATATCTTTTGAAGTAGAGCCTCGCCCTCGCTCGATGGCATCTTGTTGGGTATCGAGGAAGAGGTGTACTGCTCCAGCTCTTGAAGATTGAGAAGCGCCGCCGCCAAGCGGAGTTTGCTGCGGTCCGCCTTGCCCGTTCTTGCCAGGGGCATGATCCGGAGGGGGAGAAAGAATACGGGGACCATATAGATAGGCAGAGACTTTGTCATCTGCGTCTCGGCAGCCTGCGCCTTGAGAGAAAAGGCACTGCTTGGCTTGTCAAACAGGCTGTTCTGGTTCGTCTTTGGGGGCTCATTCGTGGTCTTTATGAAGGCAACAAGAACCGGCTGGCCCCCATCCGCAGGCGTGACGACATCAACCAGGGCATCGGCAGCGTCAGGGAAGGAAGCCAGAACATGAGTCTCTACCTCGCCCAGTTCGATACGTTGCCCGCGAAGCTTGACCTGAGAGTCTTTGCGAGCCACAAACTGGAGCTCGCCGTTGACGTAACGCACCAAGTCACCAGTCCTGTACAGACGACCTTCGGCGTGGTTGCGGAACTTGGACAACCACGACGGGGGTTCGAGGAACGCTGCTGCGGTTTTGTCTGGGTCGTTGAGGTAGCCGCGAGCGACTATGGGACCTTGGATTACCAGTTCCCCGACCGCCCCGACCGGAAGCAGTTTGCTGGCATCATCCGGACTCACGACCCACGCGTTGCTGGCAAAGAAGCGCCCCAGGCTGCGGCCTTCGTCCACACCACTGGTGACCAGTCGCCCGGAACAAAGAATGGCGCACTCTGCGGGCCCGTACGCCAAGAAGAAGTTGACGCGGGAGCGCCACGCGTTCATCTCCTTGGCATTTACGACCTCGCCGCCGCAGACGAGCGTCCGGAATGTCCTGAAGTCGGCCGGATCAAGCGCTCGAGCCACTGATGGCGTCAAAAAGACCCAGTTGGCGTCAAAGGTAGCCATTGACTTGGCAATATCCTGTCTTTGGACGTCGGAGGGAACGCAAATGCAGCCTCCGAGAATCAGCGTCGTAATGTGCTCCATGATGGCTACATCGAATGCATACGAGGTGGATTGAAGCACTCGGGAGTCCGTGTTTATCAAAAGGGCGCGGCCATGCGATAAGGCACTCGTAGCCAGTCCGTCGTGTTGAATCATGACCCCTTTGGGCTTTCCAGTCGAACCAGATGTGAAGACGACATATGCCACATTGCTGGGGCTCCGGCTACCGCGGCTTGGGGGCATATCCTTTCTTTTCCAGGTGCCAGTCTGCTCTCCAATATGAAGAGTCTCAGATGCTAGCTGGGCTGCTAGGCTGCGTTTGTTATTCGACGCTAGTACGATTGTAGCGTTGGCGTCCCGGCAGATGCTTTGAAGCCTTTCTTGGGGATGAGCAAGATCTAGGAGGATAAAGGCCCCGCCGGCCTTAAGAACGCCTAGGAGAGCTACCGTTGTCCAACAAGACTTTTCAAAGCACAGAGCAACGAATCGGTCCGGGCCGACGTCTCGATGGGCCAGTTCAGCAGCCACCAGGTCGGATTGCTTGTCGAGCTCGGCGTACGTTAGCTTTCCGTCGAAGGCGTCAACAGCAAGGGCTGAAGGCTGGGCGCGACAACGAATCGAAATGAGCTCATCGACAAGCTCGTTCACCGGCAATGCTTCATTTTTATTGTAATCGGCCACGCGTTGTTGGCTCAGCGTGCCAAAGAGACTCAAAGCCCCGACTGTCTGTCGTGGCTGTGCCATGATGCCAAGCAAGGCCTCTTGAAATGTGTCGGCCATGTTCTCAATCTGCTCATCAGATATAAAAGCCAGCGAGTACTCGAATGACACGTCAATTTCCTGCTCCAAGAGGCCGATATTCAGGACGACATCGTACTGGAGACGACCAGTCAGCATACTTTAGGCAAGATCAGTAGACGTTATGTACGCACCTCGGTCGGGTCATCTCCACCCAGTTCTTCTAATTCAATACTTGAGTCGTTGCTTCGAGGCTCGATTTCCCTTTGGACAGACATGATGGTGTTAAAGAGCTTGGTATCCGAGGCCTTGGCCGCTTTTATCTTGTCCGCCATAGAAAGCTGCTGATGCTTCAAACATTGAACAAAGTCTGCTTGATTCTTGTGCAGCAAGTCGAGAAGAGACTCGCCGCCACCGGTCTCAAGACGGAAGATGAGCATATTGATAAACGGGCCAAGGATTTCATCAACGCCGGCGACGGGGACGTCTCTGCCCGCGGCCATATAGCCAAAGCATACGGATTCTGCGTTAACGTATAACCTGAGGACCATAGCCCAGGCCAGCTGTAGTACGTTTCCCACTGTAAGCACTTGCTCGGCACAAAATTGACGGAGCGCGTGGCCAAAGGACAGCTTGAAGTTATGCACTCGCTTCGCGTCATGGTACGGTTGACGAGGGGGCGAGGGCGGAAGAATGCATGGCGACACCGACTCGAGGTAACACTGCCAATAGGCAGAGGAGTCTCCCGTAGGAATAGATTCAAGATACTCAACGTAGTCTCGATACGTTCCCACGGCATTTTTGGCGAGCTGGCCTTCGAAAGCCAGGCACAGATCACGCAGAAGCAACTGTCTCGAGAAGCCATCAATCAAGGCGTGACTGATCTCGAGCAGGCACATCACGTCGCCTTGATGTGAAGAGCAAATGGCAAATCGGTGAGGCGGACTTAGGTTAGACGTGTCGAAATGATGATCCTTCAGCCGCTGCAACGGATTCTCGCATGTGGGCAATATGGCACAAAGTTCGCCCAGGGGCTTCTTGAGCACCACTTGGTCATGACGGCCGTCGCCACGAGGGCTCTGAAAAATGACAGTGCGAAGCAGAGGATGCTTCTCCACTACGCGCAGCCAAGCAATCCTGAGCTGCTCTTCGCGCACGGGGGTGTCTCTTCGCGATCTTACCAACCAGAACGCCCTATTAAGATAGTGCGACGCAAACTTGGCCTGGCTTAGTAGCATGCCTTCTTGTATCGGTGAGCAAGGGTACGCGTCTTCGACGTCCTCTGCAGAGGCCCCGAGTGCGGCTAAGACGCCGGTGCTAAAGGCGTCAAGCTCGGGATACGAGTATGATAAGAGCGGGAAGTCGGACAAGGTGAGGGCGGCAGCTCTATCCACCAAATCGGATGCCGCAGCCTCGAGACACGACTGGGCGTTTGCGATCCACTGCGAGATAGATGACTGCATCCGCTTGTTGAAGATGAAGTTGAACGACAGTCGAGAGTCGGCAACTTCGGCCAAGACGTCGATGAGTGCGAACCGCGACATGACAGGCGACATTTGGAAAAGTTCTCCTTTGACCAAGGAAGCCGGCTGCAGGAGCTGCTTAGGGTTCTCAGTGAAGCCCGGATGGTAGTTGAAGAGAATCTCGATGGGGCTCTCAGCTTCCAGTCTGTGGCGGTGGCGAGATAGGAAGTAGGCCCATCCATTGTTCTTGACCTGTCGGCGTGCATCTTTGGTCTTGCACAAAGTTTCAAGCAGCGTATCAGCCGGCTGAACGGTAACATGGGCGGGCCACATTGTCGTGAACCAGCCGATGGTCCTCGTCGGGTCGATGCTAGGGTCCCACGGCTCTCGACCGTGGCCCTCGCTGAAGATGTTGGGACACGGCCGGTCTTTGAATGTCTCTGAAAATGCCTGGATCAAGGCCGCGTGCAGGATCTCGACTGGCTGAGTGCCAAAGGCCTTGTTCGCAGTACCTGTGAGGATTTGCGTCTCTTTTTCGGTTAGAACAAAGCCCTGCTCGAGAGTGTTTCCCCAGCAGTTGTCTTGAGCGTCAATTCCCCAGTATTTTTGTATGTCGAAGCTGAGTGCATCTTGCAGTAGCACCTCGGTTGTGTCAACGTTTTGCTCTGCGTACGCGGCTTGCAGCTGACACCAGGTTTGGAAGGATAGCAAAGGCACGGCGGGCGACCCTTGGCCAGCGAGAAGTTGTTCAAGGTCCGCGAGGAGGACTTGCCAGGAGACAATGTCTATAACGAGGTGGTGGACTGTCAAAGAGAGGTAAAGCTCGTCGCCATCATCCACAAAGAGGACATGAGAGACAAGCAAAGGCCCGTTCTGGATATCCAGCTTGCGCTGGTCCGACTCGATCAGAGACGCCGCTTCTTGACGCGTCATGGCTCGATCCTCCTTGAACGCAAAGCTGTTGGCAACATCTCGACTGATGTATTGCTGCCACTGGCCATCGGGCCCCCGCGTGAATCGAGCACGGAGCATGGAATGATGCGTGACGATCCACTCAATGGCCTCTTTCAAGGCCCGTGACGACACGGAGCCAGGAACGTGAAAAGAGAGGGACTGGTTGAAGTGATTCAAGTCGGTCTCCACAGTATCGAAATAAAGTTGCTGTATCGGTGATAAGTCGAAGCGCTCGCCTAGTCGCTCGGTAGGTGGTGCAATGGTCGAATGCATCTGCTTGATGGTGAGGCTCATTTGGGCAACCGTCTTGGCCTTGAAGAGGGCAACCACCGAGCTCCGCAGTCCAGCAGTAGCGCACTGGGCGACAACACGCATGGCGCCAATGGAATCTCCGCCAAGGCGGAAAAAGTTATCGTCAACGCCAAAGGTCTCTCTGTCGATACCCAACACGCACGCCCAGATGTCGTGGATGGTTTGCTCGACGTCAGTCGACGGTGCTCGCCTGAAGGTCTTGTTCTTGGAAGAATACGCCTGCATCTGATCGACGGAGATCTCTATGCAGGCTTCGCGCAGCTCCTTTCGGTTAACCTTTTGACTTGGACTCAAGGGTAGTCGTTTCAAGGGGAGGAACAGGTGTGGAACCATGAATGACGGGACAGTGGTCGACAGTTCTGCCTCTACGGTCTGCACCATTTCTCGGAAGTGCTTCGTCGGCTCGAGGAACAGACTCTTGTCGTCGCTGCCAGTTTGTTCTTGGGAGCCGAGCCAGATAAATGCCACCAGGAACGAGGTTCTTCCTTGGCCTTTGGGGACAATAACGTCGGCAATGACATGGGCCGCCCCGGTGAACGAGTTCTTGACATGAAACTCCACCTCTTCGAGTTCGATTCGCTGGCCTCGTAGCTTGACCTGCGTATCCTTCCGTCCGACGAAGCATATAGCGCCATCTCCATTATATCTCACCAAGTCGCCCGTCTTGTAGAGCCGGCCGTGCGACTTGTTGGGCCTAAACGCTTTGAGCCAAGCAGGGGGGTCGATGTAGACGGCCGCCGTCTTCTCTGGGTCCTCGAAATATCCCCTCGTCACTATAGGTCCCTCTATGACGAGCTCTCCGATCTGCGCGATGGGAACTAGTTTCTCGTGGTCTTGAGGGTTGACAACCCACCCGACGCTGCCTGTCATGGGGCCAATGGTTCCGCGCCTCCAGCTACGGGGATGAATGGCCCCGACGGTGCAAAATGTGCCTTCTGCAGGACCATAGGCGTTGATAAGGGTAAGCTTGTCGGCCCATCTGTCGACCGTGTGGCGAGAAACGACTTCGCCTGCGGTAACCAGCGTCGTGAGAGAAGGCAAGTCCTGCGGCTGGTACATATTGACAGTCGATGGAGTGAGAATGGCACAGCTGACGCGTGCGTCTTTGAAAAAGCCGGGCATGTTGTTAAACCTGTCGTACTCGGAGGAGACGCAGACGCAGCCGCCAAAGATGAGCGTGTTAAAAATCTCGTAGACACTTACGTCGAAGGCGTACGACGCGAAATGGAGACAACGCGAGTCGCGGCTAAAATTCATGGGGCCTGCGTGTGCGAGGATGCTTGTGCTTAGGTGGACGTGCTCCATGACTATGGCCTTTGGCGTTCCTGTGCTTCCAGATGTGAAAAGGATGATGGCAGCTTGGCTGGGCTGGATGACTGGAAGGCTGGCACTCAGAGGCGGGAGGCTTTGGATAAATTCGGCAGAGATGATGGCCACGTCGACGTTAAGTTCTCGCACCAGACTCTCGTGAGACTTGGATCCGACAACGAGATGAGGCCGCGTCTTGCTGATGAGCTGCTCGATTCGGCGGCGCGGATGTCCGGGATCTATGAGCACGCAAGTACCCCCTGAGCGAAGGATGGCTAGGAGAGTCACAATGGTCCAGCAAGACTTTTCCAGGCAGCATGCGACCCTCGACTCAGACTCGACTTTCAAGGCCATAAAATGGACTGCAAGTCGGGCGGACCAGTCGTCGAGTTCTCTGTAGCTTATACTGCCGTCCCTGGCAAACACTGCTTCAGCTTCCGGCTGAGTCAAGCCGTGGCGCAAGACTAGATCATGTAACGTCTGGTGCTGTGCAGGCGGGACATGGCTATTCCAAGCGGACAACTGCTTCATATCTTGCTTACTGATAATGTCGATGTCTCGGATCTCGAATTGTGGCCTGTCGTGAACCTGGCGCAAAACGGCGCCGAACTGCTCCAACATTCTCCGAGCCTCGGCTTCTTCCAGTACGTTGGAGTCGTAGTTAACCCATACATCGAGGCCGTTCGATCCCGACAGCATGTTAAAGATGACGACGAGAGCATAGCTCGAAAAACTCTCATAGCCCTTCATATCCTCTTCTTCTTGCATTGCAAGATTTCCCAGGTCCAGCCTGGTCACGTCGGGTG
Organism: Cordyceps sp. RAO-2017; assembly: GCA_002591385.1. Lineage (NCBI taxonomy): Eukaryota > Fungi > Ascomycota > Sordariomycetes > Hypocreales > Cordycipitaceae > Cordyceps > Cordyceps sp. RAO-2017. The sequence goes on along the minus strand of NJEV01000036.1, from coordinate 26,061 downwards.
GTTGGATAACCAGGTGCGTCTGGAAGTCGCAGGCCCAGGCAGCGTCTGCGCCGAGCTTTCGGATCCTGTGCAGCCCGTGGTGCAGAAACGGAATCATGGCGATTGTCTGCTGCTGCATCTCGGACAGCGAGGCGCTGATTGTCTTGTCCGAGCCCAGGGAAACACGCACGGGAACTGTCGCAATGGTCGGACCCGTAACTTCGGCAATTTCGTCCAGAGGAGCGGCTCTACCATTCGAGGTAAGTCCAAACACGACATCTTGAGAGTCTGTGTAGTGCGACAGCGTGACGGCCCAGGATAGCTGGATCATGGTGGAAAGAGTGTGCTCGCTCCTTGTCTGCGGTCGGCCGGCTATTGAGAATCTGAATGATTGACTGGGGCTCGGGCTGTAATCGTCATGGGGTAGAGCAGGGAATATCGCCGTCTTCAGATTGCTTGTTTGAGACCTCCAGAACGCCTCGCCGCCTTGAAGTTGAGTAATGTGGCGGATGAAGTGGCTGAATGCGCGGTTGGGCAGCTCTGCTCCCCGGTACGCGCTCAGAACCTGTTTCCACAATAGTGCGAGAGACCATCCGTCGTACAGGGCGTGGTGGACGGTCAAAAGGAGCCGGTATCCTTGACTGCCGTTAGACAAGGGGGCCAGGCTGAGGTGCATCAATGGGGAGCCCAATCCCATTTCTTGGGACTCTGAATGACACAGCTGCTCGTCCGGAGAATCCACCAAGCTCCACGAGGGTAAGTCCTTTAGCACAACCTGAAGGAGGCCGAGCTTGCCGGACTGGATGATACGCGTTCGGAGGATTGAATTGGCAGTCAGGACTGCGTTCCACGCGGCCTGGAACCGGGCCATTTCAGTCCCGCGAGGGAGATTGTACTGCAGCCTAGCAATGTACTTGCCGGGCTCCTTGGCGGCGAGAGCCAGCAGACCTTCCTGGAGTGGCGTACAAGGATATATATCCTCTATTTGGTCCAGTTGAACGTGGCATTGACTGACGGCGTCCTGTTCAACCTGACTTCGATCAGAGCTTGGTTCAAGGAGCGAAAAGGGTTCAACATCATGGGCGATGCCATTGGTGTATAGTGTAGCCTTTTTTGCGAGCGCACGCACTGTTGGGTGCGTGAGGATGTCAGCGGTGGTCAGACTCAGCCCGTGGTCTTGGGCCAGGGATACCAAGTGCATGGCCAGAATCGAGTCGCCACCCAGGTGGAGGAAGTGGTCGTTGATGCTAAGATCGCCGACAGGCATCTTGAGAGCCTTGGCAAACAGCTCCAGGAGTACATGCTCCTCGCTAGAAGACGGCTCCTGCTTCTGGCTTGGCAGGGACTTGCTGTACTCGTCCGGAGAGAGCTCAGCTGCTAGTTTGCGCAGCAGCTTTCGGTCCAATTTGCCCGACTTGGAGTACGGAAACTGGTTGACGGGGATAAAGACGGTCGGGACCATGTACGTCGGGGCCACAAGCTCGAGGCGGGCCCGAGCCTCTGCCGCGAGGGCCATGAAGCGGCTGTCTGACAACTTGAACACGGTCTGCTCAGGCAAGATAAAGGCCGTCAGGGCGGCCGTATGATTCCCTCCGCGTCGGACGACGATCTCGGCAGCGGCGTCCTGAGCTCCTGGAAAGCAGCGGCGCAGGTGATGTTCGACCTCGCCAAGCTCAATCCGCTGTCCGCGCAACTTGATCTGAGTGTCCTTGCGGCTGATGTAGCGTAACGAGCCGTCCCCTGCGTACTGGACCAGATCTCCCGTTCGGTATAGACGCGACTCATGCCCCGGTCGAAAGCGCCTGAGCCACGAAGGGAGTTGGCCGGAAGCAATGAAAGACTCAGCCGTCCGCTTTGCATCGTTGAGATAGCCATGGCCGACTATGGGGCCCTCGACGAGCAGCTCGCCGACAGTCCCTATAGGGGCTAGCCTTTGCTCATTTTTGGCATCCGCCACCCAGCAGACAGCGCTAGGAGGAAAGGCAACGTTGTTGGGGTCATTTTCGTCACGGACGTCGCGATGGAGCGTCGTCAGAATGGCGCACTCTGCCGGGCCGTAAAGGTTGAGGAGATGGGCGTGAGGAGACCACAGTGAGATGACGTGGCCTGAAAGCGGCTCGCCGCATAAGACGAGTCTTTTCAGGGAGGGCGTCTTGGTCGGGTCGAGAATGTGGGCAACAGAGGGAGTCAGGCAGGCCCAGTTGGCCCCCAGGCGGCTGATTGCTTCGCTGATATGGCCCTGGATGTCTTGCTGCGATGGAATGCAGATGCACCCGCCCGCGACGAGGGTCAGCAGGTGGTCGGCGATGCTGATGTCGAAGGCATGGGCCGCGAACTGAAAGACGCGTGAGCCCGGATCAAGATATAAGGCGACGCGGTTTGCCTGGGCGCTCGTGCACCACGACATATGAGAATGAACAGCGCCCTTGGGAGTGCCAGTCGAGCCCGAAGTGAAGACGGCGTAGATGCTGGATTCTGGCGTGACAGAGGGCAGGCAAGGCGGTGTCGTCTGTTCCTTCCAGCGGTGCTCGCGATTGGCCACGACGATGACACGTGACGCGAGGCTCTGCGCCAGCTCCTCATTCTGGCTCGACGACAGGACAAGGGGGGCTTTCGAGTCTCTGCAAATCGTCTGCAGCCTCTCAGCCGGATGCGACGGGTCGAGCAGCACAAAGGCGCCCCCGGCCTTGATGACGCCCAGCATGGCAACGGCCACCCAGCGCGACTTTTCAAAGCAGAGCGGAACGAAGACCTCGGCCCTGACACCCTCGGTCACGAGATACGCAGCAAGACGCGACGACAAGTCTTCCACTTGGCCGTAGGAGAAGTCGCCGTCCCAGGCACAGACGGCCGGCTCCTCGGGCCGGAGCTGAGCCTGCTCGCGGATCAGGTCGTGAGCGCAGGCGCGGACGGGCTCGGGCAGAGTCTGATTCCACCGGGCCAACTCGGCCCAGTCCTCGGCGCTGGTCGTATCCACGTCTTTGAAGCGCAGCTGCCTCTTGGATGGGCTGAGCTGCAGAAAGACGTGCCGAAACTGGTGCATCAGTCTTCGAAACTGCGTCTCGTCGACGACTTCCGGGTCAAACGTCGCTTCCACCAGGACCGAGTCAGCCAATTGCCAGCAGATGAGCGTGATGGCATAGCTGCTGAAGGCGTCGAGAGCCGCCAGGTCCCGGGCGCTGTGGAACAGGGCCGGACGTCCGTCTTGCCTCGGTTGAATCACCAGCAGGCTTTGGAACCGGCATGCCGAGGCGGCTTCGGGGCTCATGCGGCCAATGTGCTGCAGCCCGGCCTGCTCGAAGGGAATCGTGGCGAAGTAGTCCTTCTGGACTTGCGAAAGCCCGTCTCCTATCGTCGTGTCGGGACTCAGCCGCAGCCGGCACGGGACTGTCGCAATCGTCGGACCCGTCATCTCATCAACCCCAAGCACCGGAGCTCCGCGCCCGGCCACCGTGACGCCAAACACGGCATCGGGGCTGTCTGTATAGAGAGACACGAGAATGCTCCACGCAAGTCTCAGTCTGTTGGGAATAGTGAACTGGTGGTAACCCGTAGACTCGACGGGGATCATGACCGTTTCCTTTCGTGTTGGGTTTGGGGTGTAAGTAGCTGATGGGAGAGCAGGGAACGTCGCCGCCTCCAAATCGGCAAACTGGCCCTTCCAAAAGGCCTCACACTCTGGGCCGTTCCGAGCAACATGCTCGATAAAGGCGGCAAACGGTCGTGGCGCAAGCGTGGCCCCGTCGTATGCCTCTTGTGCCTGGTGCAAAAGCAACTGCAGTGCCCAACCATCGCTGAGGGCATGGTGCAGTGCCAAGGTGAATCTATGCCTCCCTTTTATGGGCTCAAGGCAGAAACGGACAAGTGGCTGGCCCACCGCCCCCCCTTTCCACGTCGTGAAGGCTGCATCCCGGGACGACCAAGTAATCGATCCGCGAATGACGGCTTGATACATGGTCCCTGTACTCGCCTGAACGAAACGGCTTCGCAGGATGGGGTTGGCCTCGACAACGGAATCCCAGGCTCGCTGGAATCGACTCGTGTCGACGTCTTCAGGAAGCTCGTACTCAAAAGCAACCGTGTACGCCCCTGGCCGCTTGGCCGTGAGGGAAACGAGCCCCTCTTGGAGAGGGGTGCAAGGATACACATCCTCGATTTCAGATGTGTCTTGGAGCCGGCACTGTTGCATGACACATTTCAAGACCGGCTCTCGTTCCTCGAGGAGGGAGAACGGCTCAAGCGAGTCGACCGTGGCTTCTGATGCTGGCCGGACCGAAGCGGCCATGGCGGCAAGACTGTCGTTACCATAGACGCAGCTCAAGGCGAGCTCAAGGCCCTGCTTGCGGGCTGCGCTAGCAAGCTTCAGTGCGTCGATGGAACTCCCGCCGAGATCGAAGAAGCCGTCCTGCATGCCAATGTCACCGGGGTCAATCTGCAGAACGTGCGCCCAGAGCTTTCGGACAGCCTGCTCTGTCGGGCTCTTGGGCTCTCGCTTGGCGCCTTCGGGTCGCGACAGAGCGTATTCCTGGAGCTGGGCCCGGGACAAGCTTGCAGCCCAGCGACGCAGCTGCCTCCTGTCGCATTTGCCGCTCGGAGTGAGGGGCGTACAGCCCAAGGGTAGGAAGACGCTTGGAACCATCCACCTTGGGATCAACTTGTGTAACGCGCGTTGGGTCATCTGCGCTTGCTCTCGGAACTCGTCGCTCGGCTCCAGCAGCCAGCCATCTCTTGCAGGGAGATTAGCCTCTGGCGAAATAAAAGCGACCAGCGCCTCCGAGCCGTCGATGTCAGCAACTTCGACCACGGCAAGCTGCGTGGCAGGCAGCTGACGCCGGATGTGGTGCTCGATCTCGGCCACCTCAAGGCGCTGGCCGTGGAATTTGGCCTGCGTGTCCTTGCGTCCGACATAGCGGATCGAGCCATCGGCCGGGTCGCAAGTCACTAAATCGCCCGTCTTGTAAAGCCTTGTTGCGCCTGAGTACCAGGGAGTCTTGTTGATGAAGGCCTGGGCCGTCCGGGCAGAGTCGTTGATGTATCCGCGGCCGATCGAGGGCCCGCCGAGGAGGAGCTCACCAACATGGCCTGCTTGCGCCAGACGGCCATGATTGTCCGGTTCAGCGACCCAGCAGCTGACGCCAACGCCGTGGCCCAAGTTGGTAGCGTCGAGATCCCCTCTGCGGCACGGGCGGACCAGGTTGACAACGGCACATTCGCTCAGCCCGTATGCAATAAATAGATTCAAGTGAGGCGTCCATTTGGTGATATCGTCGGCCTGGACCGCCTCTCCCCCAAGCACAAGAGTCTTGACTCCGTCCAGGTCGCCGACGTCCAGGATGCGGCTCACAGACGGCGTCAGAAGAGCCCAGCTGACCTGGAGCTGGCGGACCTGCTCTCCAATATCGAGCGTCCGGCCCTGCTCAGACGGGATGCACACGCACGCGCCCACCATGAGGGCGGTCAGCATTTCCGTGAGGCAGGCGTCAAACGCATATGAGGCAAACTGCAGCACGCGCGAGGAAGCTTCTATGTCGAGGGCCTCGGCATGCGCATAGGCGCTGCTGCAAAAGGCGTGGTGCTCGATGACGACACCCTTGGGCTTGCCCGACGTGCCCGAGGTGAAGATGGCGTAGGCGGCATTGCTAGGTTGGGCCCTTTGGGCCAAACTGTCTTTGGGATGCTCATCCTCATACCTGCCGGCCACGACGACCTTGGCCGCCAGCTTTGTCGACTGGCCGGCTGTGTTCTCGGACGCGATGAGGATAGTCGCACCGACCGTCTGGCATATCGTCTCGAGTCGGCTTTCTGGGTACGAGACGTCGAGAAGAACAAAGGCACCGCCGGCCTTGAGCACTGCGAGGATGGCCACTGGCACCCACAGCGACTTTTCCGAGTAAATGGGCACAATCACCTCGGGCTTGACTCCGCATCGCGCCAGATGCGATGCCATGGCCGAAGATAGGGCGTCGAGCTCGGCGTAGCTCAGTTGTCCGTCCCAGGCGCACACAGCCACTGCCTCTGGCCGGTCTCGAGCCCGTTGCTCGATAGCGAGGTCGACACACATGGGCGCTCGGGCTTCTGGTTCATCCACAGCTCTGTGAGAGCCCCCGTTGACTCCGTTGCCATTCATCTCGCGCGATCCGTTCGTTTCGGCGCCCATTTCGTCGGCTTAGACGGGCTCCGTCAATGGCTGCTGTTCTCAATGATTTCAATTTGGTGATGGAGCAAGCCGAGATGCTGTTTAGCATCCATCAGTCAGGACTCAGCAGGTCGATAAAGAGATACAAGCAAGGCCCAGAACTTGAGATGCACCCGACTTAGGCTCCCGAATTGGTAAACGCCTCCAACGTCCCATTGCATGTACCCAAGTCGTTCTGAACGACATATATGCCTGTCTCGCCGCGAAGAGATACAATTGGCCGGGGATCTTTGTGCCTACATACGTACAACCGTCCGGTCACTTTGTGTAGCAATCTCCTGTATGACGATCGCCCTAGAGAATAACGGGCAACCATGCCCCGACTCCGTTAGATAATGTCCGGGGGTTTTCGCGTGACTCTGCAACCCCACGTCCAGATTCAGCACCGGCCGAAGTCATGTCTCGATTTGATCGCCGCGAACATTGAAGCCCGAGACGGGATGGTACCACACTAAACCTATAACTCGGGAAACAGTACGCATGGCCTTGATTGGTCATTCGAAACCCTCTGAAGGATACGGACAACGGCGTGAGCGTAGCCGGAGATTTGCGATCAAACACGTCGCAATCAAACATTGAAAGCAAAACCCGCGGGGTTCGCCGTACCTGGTTAGCTGCTGGTTTCCTCTTTTGAATTCGTGATGCTACATGCGCATATATGTGCCTCCCCGCAAGTTTCTTTTATCCAATATGCTGGGAGGGCGTTTCAGAAGAGACGAAAGCTATAGTGGAAAGTCAAAAGTGTTGATTTTCAGTCTCGGGGGTAGACTTTGAAAAACCGCCGTTCTTGATCGTACATAGTGTTACTAAAGGTGCAGTATGATGCATTCCCCACTGTCAGTATGCCCAATGCCTTGCACGTGAAGGCCTCTCGCCAAGACTGCCCGTGGCCAAGAAGAGGAAGACGTCCTGTTCGCGCAGTTGTCTTTTCTGATCCCTCAATGCTCTATTGCAGCAAGTCGGCCCTTCTTTCCGGTGCAGCGCACATGCAGGCTGGCTGGCCGCACTCTCGTAGATGTGCGCGGTTGCGAGGGGGCCTTTTGGACTGGGGATTCGGTTTTCAGCTTGATACATGATGATATCACAACGATTGGTTGAAAGGCTCGGGACAATCGCCTGGCATCGACGTGGTGACACCGATGCCAGCAAGGGAGACAGGCGGCTGCGCTGCAGTGGAGCAGTGCAGCGTCTATACATGTACTCAGCTGCCATGGGTAGAGCATGATGGCTGGCAGGTCCGCGTCAACGCCCACCTCCGGATTCATGCTCCTTTCTCCGCGATTTCGAGGCCCCAAAAGGGATCACACACTCCAGTTCAAGCGCCGGCCTCCAATGTCCCATCAGAACGACCCGGCTGTGCACGCTGCGGTCTTCGCCGCCGCACTCGTTACGACTGGGGGAATATGCTTTATGAACTATGACACTGTGTCGTCACAGTACAGCAGTCGGCGTATCGTATGAGCACAGGGTAAAGCAAACAACCTTTGTTGATTACATGTGTTATGTTCCATTATTGTCATGTGATTCGTAGCAGTGGCCGAAGCGCTATGTATACACTCGAAAGGAACGCGGACATCCGGGACCAGTTCAAGCCACGAGATGAAAGAGCAAAGGCCGCCTGAAAGCCGTCCGTTGAGTCAACCAAGCCGCGCCGAGCCGGATTCGAAACCATGGTGCTCAAGACGAACCCCCAGCAGGCCATGCCGCTGCAGAACATCAACAAGTCGGTGCTTCTGGACATGAAGGAATGCCTCGTCGCGGGGCTCCAGTCGACACCCAAGACGATGCCTTCACTCCTGCTGTGGGACAGCCAGGGCCTGCGCAACTTCGACGCCTGGACCAACGCTCCGGACTACTACCCCAAGCGGTGCGAATGGGAGATACTGAAGAGCCACGGCCAGGATATCGCCAGCCAGTTCCCCGCCAGCTCGGTCATCGTAGAGCTGGGCTGCGGGTAGCCCTCACCCCTCGAACCTGCATCCACCTGTTTGGCTTTCCTTTGGCAATGACTGACGACGTCAGCAGAAACCTCAGCAAGACGGCCTGGCTGCTGGCCGCGCTCGACCGCCAGGAGCGACAGGTGTACTACTACGCGCTCGACGTCTCGGACGAGGCCCTGCACAAGAGCCTGGGCGGGCTGAGGAAGCAGTTCGCCGGGTCCGAGTTCGTGACCATCGCCGGGCTCAGCGGCACGTACGACGACTGCGCCGCCTGGCTGGCCGCCTCGGCCAGCCTGCCCGGGTCCGCCATCACCTTCCTGTGGCTGGGCAACAGCGTGGCCAACATGGGCCGGGACACGGTCAGCGCCCTGCTGGGCAAGCTGCGCCAGGCGTGCCGCGACATGGCGGCCGACTGCAGCTTCCTGGTCTCGGCCGACTGCTGCGCCGACCGAGGCCGGATCCTCCGGGCCTACGACTACGCCGCCGGCCCGTCCCGAACCTTTCTCTTCCACGGCCTCCACCACGCCAACCGGCTGCTGGGCAAGCCCGTCTTCAACGAGGACGACTGGGACGCCGTGCCCGAGTGGGACGAGGCCGAGCACGAGCTCCGCTACGACTACGCCCCGAGGAAGGACATGCTGCTGAATCTCGGCTCGCGCCGCTCCGTCGAGGTCAAGCGCGGCGAACGCATACCCTTCTTCATGTCGGCCAAGTGGGACACCTCGCAGGTGCAGTCCATGGCGGAAAAGGCCGGCTTCGCGGTCGGGAAGCTGTGGCAAGACGCGAGGAAGGAATACGGTGAGAGAGAGGCCCGGTCGGATGTCGACCACTCTTGAATTTCTCGAGACTGACTGTCCAATAGCCTTTTACCTTTTGCAGGGCTAGGCGAGGTTCTTACGTGTAGTTTACAAGTTGCCGCCCCTTGAGTTTCGAGGTCAACGCCGTCTAGCATAGACTACGCATTCATTGATTGTAGGGAACGTTACGAGAGGCTTGTAGGAGCGGTCGGGGTTTCAAGCTGTAGAAGTCCGTAAGATAGGTACATATATATCTGCACTTTTAGTACCAGACATGTACGTAGCCTCGAGAGCTTTCTTCCCTACTCTTATGTGATGAGGAGGAAAGAAACCCCCATCACAGGCATGTGAACCTATTTACATGCATGTAAACCTCCGGCCACGGTAGGTCTTGGTACGAACTGTAGAGCAGATTTTCAATCATCTGATCCAGCCTTCTCAACATCATTTCAAGTTGAAGCAGGCGACGGGTCCGACCACCCAAGGTTGTCAGATCAAAGCGAGGGTAGATGACGTGTGCGCCAGCACAACGATCGCACTGTATAGAGACTTCGCGAGTGGCTTTTGCCTGCAGCTCGGACAAGGCGGCAAAATACCCGTGCTTGCCTCATGTCGCCAAGGGCGGCATTGCTGCGTCGGGCGCCTTGGCAACACACACCGATGCATATCTCTGCGGTAATGGGCCAAGAAGAGACGTCTTCTGCAAGGGGTTGCCCGTCAATAGTCCCTCTTCGGGGTCGTACGAGCGGCTGAGTTCGAGTTGGCCGTGATTCGGATTGGGAAAGAGGGGGAGGCTATTTATAACCGGCTCCCCTCTTGGCTTATAGGGCAAAACGAAAGGAACCCGTAGCTAGATCTGGAAAGGAATCATCTGGCTAGGCCCTCGAGCCGGCACCGGGCCGATGCAGCAGTAATGGTCGGTTCGGAGTCTTCCGCATGGAGCCGAGGCAGGCGGAAGCAAAGGTCAGAGTTGTCACATGCAATTATCGTGACAGGCAGAGGGATACCGCGTAGAATGTACGCCTCCAGTCTATAATCGATAGCGCCGGGCGATATCATTAACCTTTTTTGACCGTTGTTGCCCTAGCATCGAACTCTGCAATCAAGCTCTCTACGAAGACTTCAGGAACTATGTACATGTACTTTACATTGATAGATGCAATAGTATGTTGTTGGACGGGTTGAATCCAAGATCTGTATGTACGCCGTTCACATCAATTGACGTCGTTGAAACCTGCATATGTTTTCAATGAATATCAAGACTCAACAAAGCTGTCGCCCAGGCTGATAATATCATCTTTCTTATTACCATCGACATGTAATCCAGCTGCGCCTTCTTCTCCACAACAGCCAGGGTGATTGCGTGACAAGATAGGTGTTCAGGTTGCCATTGAAATCGCCACTGACGCAGAGCGCCGCAGGCGGCCACAAGCTGCATAGCAGCGTGGAGACTTATTTCGATATATCACCTGCACATATATGCATACGGACGCGTTTGACCTCAAGTGTCACGCCAGAGGCCAGAGCCGCCCTTCTCATTCACCTTCCGCATTCAGCAGCGTCACGGCGACTGTCGGGTCCAGGCCGAGAAGAGATGGGTCACTCAGCCGATCGAGCCACTCGAGCCGGCCACCATACGTGCGGCGACACGGCCGACAAAGACGACTCTTCACGCGTATGTCGTCACGTCCAGTGCTGGCTGCTTGTGGAAAGGATGAAGCCGGCTATGTGCTGCTTTCGCAGCCTGCGGACCAGAGACGGTGCGCGCGTAGGTATGTATAGAAGGTCGAGCTGCAAAGGCCGAGCCGCAAAGGCCGAGCTGCAGTGCATCGACATACATGTATGCACTGCAGCTCGAGCTCTTACGAGTAGATGGGCCCCGACAGCACGCTTACATCAGTGTAAGCTGTTCAGCTATCTAGACCGACCGGGACCTTGCCCGTGCGTAGATGGAAAGGAATAGTCATGCTGCCGCCCGGCACTGCGCACGTTGGTATAAAAGAAGGCCTCTTGTGATGGATGCAGACGCGAGGCCGAAGTCAGACTCGATCGTAGACAGGACTGGATCGTATCAGCCCTCGGCAGCTTTGACATACATCCGCCCGTCTGATTGATTTTCTTGCCTCGTCTCGCTCCGTCTTACGGTACCATCATCATGGCGCCGATTGTCGTTCAGGGGGACGACATGGCCCCCGTCTTTGACATTCGACAGGACATGCACAGCATCGACTTGGCAAACGATATCCGCAACGGGCTGGCGGCCGCGAACCCATTTCTGCCGTCGCTTCTCCTGTGGGACGACCGGGGCCAGAAGCTGTTTGACGACTTTTCTCAGACGGCGTCGTACTATCCCTTCCACGGCGAGGTCGAGGCTCTCAACCTTCACGGCTCGCATCTGAGCCGCAGCGTGCCCGACGGAGGCATCCTGCTCGAGCTGGGCTGCGGGTGAGTCTGCTCGTACGCGGCCCCTGCAGGGAAGACGCGTTCAACTTGTCATCCTAGCGCGATCCGCAAAACCAAGTCCATCTTGTTCAACTTCCACCGGCAGCAGAGGCGAGTCCACTACATTGCCCTGGACGTGTCGGCGCAGGGCCTGGGCGCCAGCCTGGTCCAGCTGCGGGCCCTCTTCAAGGACTCGCCCTACATCTCGCTGACGGGGCTTCTGGGGACGTACGACGACTGCGTGGCCTGGCTGGCCGGCGTCGGCCACGAGCCGGGCTCCGTCACCATCATGTGGCTCGGCAACAGCATCGCCAACCTGGCCGGCCAGGACGAGGCGAGCGACTTCCTGGCCCGCTTCCGCCGCGCCTGCGACCGCTCGGCCGTGCCGTGCCAGTTCATCGTGTCGGTCGACGTCTGCCAGCGCAGGGACAAGGTGCTCGACGCCTACGACGCCGAGCGGCCCAAGCTGCGCGACTTCTTGCTCAACGCGCCGCGGGCGGCCAACCTGGCCCTCGGCTACGAGGCCCTGGAGCTGGCCGACTGGAAGCTGGTCCGCAGCCTGGACGAGCGCGCCCTCACCTTCTATCTCGCCGCCGTCCGCAACGTCCGCGTCGAGATGCCGCCGCCGGCCGACGGCGGCCCGGCCGAGGTGCTGCCCGTGGCCAAGGGGCAGCGAGTCCGGGTCATCACGAGCGGCAAGTGGGACGAGCCGTCGGTCGACGACATGTGCGACCGGGCCGGCTTCCGGGTCCAGCAGCGGTGGAGGGATGCCAGCGGCGACTACTGTGAGTCTGTCTGACTGTGTTTGATTTCAACTGTTCGACTTGATGGCCGGCGGCTGGCTGACACAAGCTGTGTTGACCAAGGCATCTTCCTGCTCAGCTCGGTCTAGAGCAATGGGGACATAAGGTCGAAGCGCGGAGAAGGAGACCGGTATCAAGATACGACCAAGAGGCGTCCATGATGAGTGTGCATGAACATATATGTACAAGGTGTTCCAGTTGTCTTCAGTTCATAACAGATACTCGATACGCACGCATCAATCATATGTCTGTCCACAACTCACTCTATACATGCAGTATATTGATAATCTAGCAGTTGCCCTATCGCTCGACCCCTGGACCGTGGTTGCAAGCCGAACCCCCCCGGGCGTCCTTGCATGTTCCCATGTCTTCGGCTGCTTCGAAAGATCGATCCATAGATGACGTCCTAGCCGCCTGTACCCTTGCCGGGTTGTTCGCTCATGTTACCTTGGCTGGATGTATGTAATGCACGTGCACTTTTTGAGTGCTTGACGTCCCCCTCCCCCCTTTTTTTTTTTCCATGCAGCGCCATATTCAGTGTGACAAAACAATCCTTCCTGCTGCAATTGCCACAGGGGCTCGACATCCTCCTTGTTCTCTATTCGCGATGCAGTCTCCTGTGAAGCCCTCGGGCTCGCCTCGCATCAACGGCCAGCCGGCTGATCAGGCTGCTGCCGCGGCGCCATCCTCATCCCAACATGGCCCTGAAGCCGAGAAGAAGCAGCTCGGCGAGGAGCCGGGCCCGAGCCGGGATCCTCACTCTCGCTGGAAGCTGGTCGCGCTCGGCATCTCCCTCAACATGGCCATACTGCTGGTCTCCCTGGTGAGCGCCTCCGCTGCCTATTCCAACGCCTCCTCACGCCGTGTCTGACGACGCTCGTCGCCGCCGTAGGACGGCACGATCCTGGCGACCGCCATTCCCAGCATCACCAATGAGTTCGGCTCGCTCGGCGACGTGGCCTGGTACGGTAGCTCGTACATGTTCGCCGCCTGCGCGCTGCAGCTGATGTTCGGCAAGCTGTACATGCTGTACTCGGTGAAGCCCGTCTTCCTGGCCGCCGTCGTGCTCTTCGAGCTGGGCTCGCTCATCGCCGCCACCGCGCCCTCGTCGGCCGCCCTGGTCGTCGGCCGGGCCGTGTCGGGCCTGGGGGCCGCCGGCATCTTCGGCGGCGGCATCATCGTCGTCGCCGCCTTCGTGCCGCTCCGGCAGCGGCCCATCTGCGTCGGCCTGCTGTCCAGCATGCACGGCGTCGCCAGCGTGGCCGGGCCCCTGTACGTCGTCGCTTGCCCTGCCCCCGTCGCCTGACGCGCGCTGACCGTCGGTGATGCCAGGCTGGGCGGCGTCTTCACCGACCGCGCGACGTGGCGCTGGTGCTTCTGGATCAACCTCCCCCTCGGCGCCATCACCGTGCTCTTCCTCAGCTTCATCAAGCCGATCGGGCCGTCCTCTCGGCCCAGCATGTCGTGGAAGAAGCAGATCAAGCAGTTCGACTTGCCGGGCACGCTGGTCCTCATCCCGTCCGTCATCTGCTTGCTTCTTGCTCTGCAATGGGGCGGGTCCAAGTATGCCTGGCGAGACGTGCGCATCATCCTCCTCCTCGTCCTCTTTTCCCTCCTCGCCGTCGTCTTCTGCGGCATCCAGGCCTGGCAGGGGGACCAGGCAACGTTGCCCCTGCGCATCCTGTCGAACCGGAACATGCTCGGCGGCGTCTGGTTCGGCGTCTGCATCAGCGCCGTGCTCTTCATCTTTTCCTACTACCTGCCCATCTGGTTTCAGGTGGTCAAGGGCGTGTCGGCGACTCAGTCGGGCCTCATGAACCTGCCCAGCATCCTGGGCCTGGCCGTCTTCTCCATCGTCGGCGGCGGCCTCGCCAGCGCGCTGGGCGTGTACACGCCGCTGTTGATCGCTTGTTCCGTCCTGTGCGCCATCGCCTCAGGCCTCCTCAGCACGCTCCAGGTCGGCTCGTCGATCGGATACTGGTTCGGCTACCAGGTCCTGCTGGCGGCCGGCGCAGGGCTCGGCGGCCAAAACGTCATGCTGGTGGCCCAGGTGGCCGTGCCCGACGACGATATGCCCATGGCCACCTCGGTCCTGACCTTTACGCAGCTGCTCTCCTCGGCCATCTTCCTGGCCGTAGGCCAAAATATCTTCCAGAATCAGCTACTGAGGCACCTGACGGCAAGGCTCCCCCAGCTGAGTGCCAGCTCCATCATCAACAGCGGCACTGCCAGCGTCAGGAACAGTGTCGCGCCCGAGCAGCTGCCCGACGTGTTGCAGGCATACAACGATGCCGTGACGGAAACATTCTATGTTGCCGTCGCAGCGGCCACGCTTTCTATTCTAGGCGCACTCGCGATGGACTGGCTGTCGTTGAACAAGCCGGCGGAGCAAACGGTAGCGGACGAGAATCAGGGGCCTCCTGCAGCTTAGGCACATACCTACAGGCTTGATGTTTGAAAAAAGCAACACACCCAGCCGGCTGTATTTACACGGAAGTTGGCTTGCATACTTGCAAGTTGAGCCGCAGTACATTTAATACATTAGTCTAATATATTCCACACGAACACACTGCCGTAGGCCATACACCTGCCCGGCTTCAACGGTAGACCTGGCCGAGCCGGGCCCGGAGACTCACACTCTGCCACTACTTTTGTCTTTTGGTGTTATCAGGACATCAGTCTGTTCCGTCGGGCACCTCAACGGAGGTTTCCAAATCCATAGCATCTCTTCTGTTGGTGGGTTGGATCCATGTGGGCTCTATAGCCAGCCTACAGGCGCCCCGATGCCTCCTTCGTAGGAGCCCTGTGCGAACCTTCTGGCCGGTAAATGTCCCATCTAGATCTCCCTTATCTCACAGGAGGGACCAAGGGCTTGTACTCCCTCTTTGCCTATCGTCTCTGTCCACCTTCTTCGGCCGCCAAAATCCACGACGTCTTCGTGTTGCATCTCAGCGGCTTGGAGCCCTACCGGAGCAGAGGCAAACAGCTTGAACCTGAAGACCAGCCGTTCATGGCAGAGACTACATGTACCTACGACGTCGAGCAGATTTTCAACCACTGCGAGCTATGCAAGGCCCGTGCCAAGCGCGGCTTTGGGGTGGGGAGGTGCTCCGTCTCGGCGGCCGCAACTTCACTAGGGACGAGATCCCGGACGGGGCTCAAGAGCGTAGAGAATTGGGTTTGCGTGAGCGGCTGTGGCCTGAAACAGGCTACCCAGGCTTCACAGGCTCCAGAAACCCTGAAGTATATATTACACGGATGCTGGGATAGCGTCTGGTTTTTCGCGGTGTGGTGAGAAACCGAGAACGTCACGGTCCGTCCACCAGATGCGATAGTAGGCGTCGGGGCGCTCGCTGCCACTAACTCCGTCATCGCGAACGAGTCTCTGCGTGTCTTCTAACACGACGACCGAGCAACTGGGATGCCGAGCTAGGCAACGGCTTGCGTACGTGTATAACCCCCAGGTATGTAAGCGGCGGCTCTTCCGCCAGGGCCCGGCTCGACAGCATAGCTGTCAATTTAAGCGGTGCTTAAAATTGACTCTAAATGCGGGACGTCGAGGGCATTATGATATGTGGGAGAGGCCTCAAACATCCATTTAAACTATTACCAGGAGTGGTTGCCGTAGCTTTCTTCGCAGTGTCCATGGCCGGGACATACATATAAGCCTTGTTATAGCTCCACCCGGTAAGTGCGTCTTTTCTGTTCCAAGAGGGAGCCGACAGATGTAGAGCCGACAGATGTAGAGAGAAGTGCCGAGTGAGGTGTCGCAGCAGTCCTTGCGCTTTGCCTGGATCCAAGGGAGGCCAGCACCGACTCAGGTCGACCCGAGGGACACGGCGCCGCGGCCGAGAGTTGACTCGAGTCTTCGCGCCTCCCATCTGCAGACTCGCTCCGAGTTGAAGGGACGGACGGGCCGATCTGCAAAGATACGGGGGCCCGGGCCTGAAACGTAGTTGGTGGGCTGCATCCGTACAGCCTCTCGATGTTGATGTGCAGTAGCGCCCTGTCTCTCCTGGCCTACCCCGGGATTTCTTCCCACTTGGTCCTCGGTCGATAGACCGAGGGGGACCAGCCAGCTATCTGGTACTGTTAGTAATACGATGGGCAGGGCAAATGAACTCGGTCCATGCTATAGAGGGAGCCCGTCTTAACACCGGAGCACACATGCGTACCTATCCCAGTCTCGCAGTGGCTGGTAAGTGAGTGGCTCGAGAGTTGACGGCCATGGCAGAGGCAACCACAACCAACGCGGCCCATCCCTCAAAGCGGCCGTGCCCTGAATGGAATCGCTCCGAGGCAGATCCCAGTCTGAAGCTATTCGGATGTAGCCGACAGCAATCAAAGGTTCGCGGAGCTTTCAGCAAGGTGCGCGGGCACCGACTGGCCTCACGCGCGACTGGCACGCAGGCCGTGCCTGGCCATGGCCTCTTCCGCGCGAGGCGCGTCTTTTGAGTTTGCCCGTTGTTGACATCGTCGGCACGGAGATGGTGCTGGAGTCGGCCAATCCTGCCTGGGACGTTCTGGCCCAGCCCGAGCCTCATGCTTGAGATGAGCCTCCAGTGTTGCTCCGTCGTCGTCCACGATTGCCTCGAGTCGCGCCTGTTGGCGCCCAGGGCGAGATCCCTGCCGTCCATGTCTCGAATCTTGGTGCTCCCGGCTTCTGGACGCCATAGCACATCTAGGACTAATACTACCGGCATAGGCTCCCCAATACGGTGCAAAGCGGACCGAGAGTTAAGGGGCCTGACAGATATTCGCGGCGGATCCTCGACCCACCCCTTTTTCCCTTCGCCGGCTGGTGCCGAGACGAGTAAAGGAGGCACAGAGAGGATGGCTCCGCCAGAAACCGCGAGGCTCATTGCGGCGAGGGAGGCCGAATCTGAACTTTGTAGGGCATCCAGGGCGCCTCATTCGTAGAGCGCGAGTCGTGTCGATGGTGGGCCTCTGCATTGATCAGACCAGACGATGGCCCACGACGGAGCCTAAAGCGGGGAGGCGCGCGAGAAAGCTTCGGCGACTCATGCCGTTGCCCTCGGACAGGCCGGCGGCGGCCAGTCAAAGGGGGTAGACGCTTCACGTCTCGCGAGTTGAACGGACAGCTGGCGACCGGAGCTCGAGGTTGTTGAAAGTCGAACTCGGGGTAGGCTGTACAGGTGAAGCCGTTGAACCATCAGTCTGAAGGCATCCGTAACTGTGTTGTCTGAATATGCGTATTGAGTATTGACTTTGACACGTCGCATGAATTAGCTCTCAGGGCAAATGAGGCCGACCAGGGAGCCCCCACGTAAACAGGACAGCTCATCCTTGTCCCTTGTCATTGAGAGCACGCCAAACTGCTCAGGGCGATGGAGTGCTTGGCATTCGACCGCGCAGGACGACAGTCTGGCGCCATCTCGACCTTTGACTGTCGTATTGGCGCGCGGAAAGGGGAAAAGGGGGCCAGGGGGGGAGTAAGCCTCGAGCATACAACAGTATGTTTGTACACGTGCATGCGTACGTACACACAACAGAGATGACTGCCGAGCCCTGTGATGCTCCCTGAGCTGGCCCTGGAGCTCAGCCCTTGCTCGCTCCACGTAGGTAGGGCTGGACTCCTGGGGGAACCGGGTTCCAGGCTGAGGCGGGCTGTGCTGTCCTTGCTCGTCCAGCTCTCATCAGGAGGCCACTGCTCGCAACCGCGCCGAGCTCTTCCTCGGCCTCGCGGCGAAGGCGGAGGCGAGCGGGCCGTCTATCGCGGCGCATAGAACTGGAGGATGGCGGAACAATGTGGCCAGCCCAGCCGACGGCGCGCGCGACTCTCAGGCATGCGCACAAAGTCACCCGCGCACCTGTGGATGGGGCCACGGAGGCGGAGCCGCCAGCTTGCGCCCTATCCCGAGCCGTGGAGACGATGGAGAGAAATCCTGATGGGGCCCGTGAAATGAGCGAGCAAAGCGGCGTCCGGACCGGTACACGATATAAGGGAGCCGGCCGCCCTCGCAACAGACGCTTCTTTTTCGAAAGGAGCCAGCCCGCCTTACACTCATTTCCCACTCCCGTCGGTCTCTCTGTTTGCCCACGTTAGCTAGCCTGGCCGGTCATCACCCACACTCGTTTTCAGTATCCCAAACTTGGCCCGCAATGGCTTCCCTCAGAAACCTGCTGCTCCTCGGCGGCAGCTCCGTCGCCTTCGGGGCCGCCGTCCGCCACAGCCGTCGCGAGGAGGCTCCTCAGGTCCTGAAAGCGGACGTCCCGTTCTGCAACCACACGGTGGCGTGGGAAGACAGCTGTTGGAAGATCATCCAGGGCACCACCGTCTCCTATGCCGAGCTCAACGAGAAGAACGGCGGCAAGCTGTACACAGGGAACGACTCCTCGAAATGCTACCTCGAGGAGCACCAGGTGATCCAAGTCCCCTGCAGTTACGCGGAGAAGAAGCGGCACAGGCAACCGCCGGCTCTCCCGGGCTCGGAGAGGTGCAAGAAGACGTACGATGTCCAGAAGGGTGACGTGGTCCACGAGCTTGCCCGGCAGCACAACGTCGACCGCTACAACCTGATCGACTGGAACGAGCTGAAGAATGATACTCATCCCTTGATCCAAATCGGCCAGAAGCTGTGCGTGTCGATTGCCGACTTCGAGTGCGCGGAGAAGGACCTCCACACTGTTGTTAAAGGGGACGACTGCTACAAAATCCGCTCTGACCCCAAGGTGAACATCACCGCCGAGGCCCTGGAGCGCCTGAACCCCAACATCCTGAACCCGGGCACCTGCAGCATTTTCCCGGGCCAGAAGTTGTGCCTCCGCCACCCTAAACAGGAGGCCGACAAGGAGGACCTGAAGGAGGCCGACAAGAAGGACCAGAAGCGGGCCGGCAAGAAGGAGGCCGAGACCGACATCAGCATCGATCTCGGCGTCTACGGCTCGGCCAACGTCAACCCCACGGTTGAAATGGTCGCCGCCTTCTACAAAATGGACCTCGATCGTGTCGGTAACGGGACCATGGCCGCGGGTTTCAAGTTCGAAAACTTCAAGCTGACCGTCGAGGAGATCGAGAAGAGATCCCGCTTGATGGCTTTGGTTCAGGCCGAGAAGCCCCGTGATTCCTATACGCAGGCGCTTGTCAAGTACGAGCAGAAAGTCATCGCCAGCTACAACGGCGAGTTCAAGGTCGAGGGCTGCAACGGCTCTGCCGGCAGCTGCCTCATCACGACCTCGGGCCCGAACAAGGTCAAGGCCTCCGCTTCTTCCGACCGCGGCAACAGCGTGGTCGAGCTTGCCTTTGACGTCGTCGTGGGTCGCTCTGTCCGCTCTGTCCAGGCCCAGGGAGTTTCGGTCAGCGTCGACGTCGAGACCGGAGTCCCGCCCGCCAACGATGATACCACTTGCTAGAGAGATTGATGTGAGCAAGCGTGTCATCGGCTGTTCTTCGTCGCCTGACGGCCACTTCTTCAATACATACATATATACGGGAATGGGCTTTGCTGTCAAGGGGCGCCGCTGACAGGCGCTGGTTGATGTAACATTCGATATCTATTTTGTAATGTCTTTTGACCATATCATATCGCGGGCCCAGACACGTGCGAAGCTCTGGCCCCATTCAGCACAAGAGTCTTGTCCCAAAATTGTTTCCGTACTGTGGCCGGTGTCGTCGTTCCTGTACAGGTGAAAGACAAGCTGGTAACGGTCCGGCGCTCGTGAGCTTGAAGTTGTCGTTGCACAGGCCGGCACGGTAGCAAGATCCCGTGACCGTTGAGCCCGACTCGGTCACGTGCTCGCTCCCTGCAACCCCTACGTGGCTCTCGGGACATCTCACCAAGACCTACCCGGCACGGGAGGGGAAAAAAGGGTTCTTCACACAATATCCAGCGTCCTATCGTCTGCTCGCCAAGTCAAGAAGTCGTACTTTGTAACGATGCTAATGGCTCGTAGTCTTTCGAGGCTATAGGATGGTTTTGAATCTTGGGGTTTAAAGCATATGATGGCCCAACGTACACGTAGGTCTGGTCACTGTATCAGAAGCCAACATGATAACAGCGTTTGTGTACCTCTTACATGCGTAAGAGAGTGTTAGTATCGCATAAGTCGATCATAAAGAAAAAACCATACGCGTACCTAATTGCTAGTTACGAGCTTTTCTTGCCCCTTACCTACTGACAGTGATCGTGACGTTGTTACAGACTAAAAACAGCCGTACGTCTCCACAACGCTCTTCTACGCAAACGAGTATCAGAGCATGTATACCCCTATTTCCAGTATTTAGTGCCTTTGCCGCGCGCTCACTCTAACTGTCATCTCTGCCTGCCCCCATCTTTGTCGGCCCCTCGCGCCTCTACTCTCTCCGCCCATCTCTGCCAAATCTCTATGCGTGCCGCTCTCGTACGTGGCTCTGGTGCCTCTGACTCTCGTATAAGCAACATCAAGGATATAATAATGATCGAGGTAAATTCAGCCTTGTAGTCGTTACGGCTTCTACCTCGTCAACGCTATATTCGGCTTCTCGCTATATTTTGCTGGGAGAAGCGTTCTTACCCCATTCTCGTGACGCCGTTCGCGGAGGCCGACAGAAAGAGGCAATGTCAACTCGAGACATCCAGCATAGTAATGGAGAAAAGCAACATCATCAAGAGGGCGCAGCAGAGTGACTAGCCCAGCATAGTAATGGAGAAAAGCAACATCATAAAAAGGGCGCAACAGAGTGACTAGCCCATTGTCCCCCCCCCTTCCCCCTTGAAATCCCGGTAGTGACATGGAAGAAATGAGACCGAGATCCGAGATCAAGCCTCCCGACGCCCCGCAAGCGTAGCAAGCGGGTGCAACGTGCGTCGGCGTTCGGGCCCAAGCGCAAGACGTACGGGGCAAAAAGGGAGGGGGAGAGGGGGCATTTATTCCTTCTTCTTTCTTCATCTCATCGCGACCTTGCAGCCGCGGGAAAGACGAGCGAAATAGTAGGGAGACACGACCGTCGCAGACGATCGTTATGGCGCGGCGGGTACGGCGATGCACAAACGAGTCTGCCCTTGTTATCGCCAGCATCCCCTTCAGGCCAGGGCGGCCAGAAGAACGCATACCAGGAGGAGGCGAACCAAAACTTTTTCTCCCTTCTTTTCTTCGTTGTACATCTCGTCCAGCTCCGCGCGGAGATCATGACGCTGTTCTACATCATGACAAGGTCTAAAACAAACAACAAATTACACGGGGGTAGTCGCGACGGGGCAAGCACATCTTCGCGTCCTCCGTCAAGAGCCCCCCTTCTCCATCGTCTTCAGGACGGCCGCCCTCTTGCGCCGCAAGAGCAGGAACTGCACCAGCCAAAAGGCCGTGACGGCGAACATGAAGCCCGTCGTGATCCAGCCGATGATGTAAAACTTGGAGCCGCGTTCGGCGGCGAGCCCGACCCGGGCGCCTCGCTTGTTGATCTGGTCCACGGCCTTGGAGCCGGCCGCGGTGGTGATGACGCTCCCGATGATGCAACACAGGGCGGCAAGCGACGCGGCCATGAAATTGGCCAGCACGACGGCTCCGCTCTTGCCGAGCAGGAAGAGGGCGGCCAGGTTGAGCAGCATGGACAGGCCGCTGAGGCCCATGCCGAGGACGTAGACGATGAAGAGGCCGAGCAGGGTGTCGTTGAGGATATCGAGCTTGTCCTGGACGCTGTCGGTCCAGCCGAGGTCGTTGAGGCCGACGCCGAGGCGGCCCACGTTGAGCTTATGATCGAGGATCTGCGTCAGGTTGAGACGATCTGGGAGCAGTGCGTCATTAGCCGATGTCTCGCTAAGTGAGGCCTCGAGCGCCAGCTTGGGAGGGTGAGGGCCGACTTACGAGCTGGGGCCGATGTGGTGCAGTTGGTCGTGTTGAGGCCGGCGTTTGGCGCCGTCGGGTCGGGTTCGAAGGAGCCCTCGCAGGCATCCATGATGTGTAGCGAGTACCACTGGGACAGGCCGATCTTGCCGGCGATCTTGCCGGCGACTTTGCCCTTGGCGCTGTCGATCTTGTCCTTGGCATCCGACTTCTTGTCGTCCCACCAGCTCTGGAGGCGGCCGAGTGGGCCATCTTTCCCCTCGTCGCCCTTTGCGCCTCCGTCCTTGGCCTTATCGACGAGGTTGTGTCCGATCATGGACGTGTTCAGCTGCGGAAGGCATGGCGTTAGCACGCGACGGAAGAGAGCGACGGCCGCCCAGCCGGTGTTTCTGGCGTAGACTGCGTTGCGAAGGGCGAGAGAAACCGCATGGAGGCCGAGACGGCTGTACTTGTATGTGCTTACCCTGACGATGGCATAGTCCTCCATGAACCCTTGCTTGTGGCCGGAGAAGAGGGTGATGGACGAGAGGACGAAGCTGACGAAGGCGAGGACCAGGGGCAGGATCACGACGAGTCTAGACGGCGGGAGCATGATGTGAGTGTGCGCGCGACCGCTGCTCAGCGTCGCTCGGCGGCCGGAATTCGCAATTCGAGAGGGTTCCCAAGCGTGAGGAGAGATGGTCGGTTATCGAGGCCCATGAGGGCAAGCCGATGTCGAAGTCGCGGAGTGAGTGCAAAACGCCTGCCCGCGCCGCAAGTCCGGGCAGCTGCTTCGTTTGATGTTGGGCACGACGAAGAGGAGAAGAGGAGAGGCAGAAGAATGAAAGGGAGACGTGGGCTGGGTCGGGGTTCTCCAAGGCGAAGGGAACGCCTAGCCCGGGCGTTAATAAATAGATACATGCCTCAACCCTCTTGTTCTGATCAACGGCGGCACCTGGGCCCGTGTGCCCTGTTTCACGCATGATGATGCCATCGGACGTGATGCAGGGTACGAGCTAGGCAGGGCATCCATGGGACGCTGGGCGGCAAACAAAAGACGGACACGACCCGAACAAGGAGCGGAAAAGGGAAACAAGAAAGGGGGCTGTGATGGACGAGCTGGCACAAAGCCACCTGTGAGAGAGGCTCTGATTCCACGGGCGCGATAAGCAAGCAGGCTAAAGGCTAGCTGTCCACTGTCAAGCAAACACCTCATCAGTCAGACAATCATTGGTGAAAAGGGAGCGAGGGCAGCCCAGGACTCGGGACTCTAGACCATGTGAGACCAAGGGAAAGGTGGACATGAGCATCTAAAAAAAAAGGGCTGCAGGCTTTGTCGTACCTGATTGGCCTGTCAACCACCCCCCATGCTTGGAGGCAGAGCCATGGGCGGCTCTAAGTCGCGGCGGCGGCACGGAGAGGTAAATCTCGATTCGCATTGGACGGCGGGAGGCGCGCGACGACGACGATTCGATGGCAGGGGTCGGCGGCTGTGGAGGCGAAAGGGAAGAGGTTGGAGGGGCGGCATGCGATGCCGCTAAGCCTGCAGCTCTTTGGCGGATCCTCGGTGGCCTCTCGGTGGCCTCCCGTTGGCCCGTCGCCCGTCCAGTCGAGAGAGACGGTGGCCAGGCGATGAAACCCGTCGCCGTGGGTGACGCTTAGCTCACTTACACCGAGGCGTCAAAGGGGCCACCACCAGCGACTCAACCTCTTCTCGATAGACAATCTGCTGCTGTCGTCTTTTGATCGTTGTAACTCTTCCCACCGTTTGCTTCGGCATCTCTTTTCTCCTTTTCTTTTTTCCCTCCCCCGGGTGTGTGTGCTGTCGCTTTGTGCGGAGTCTGGAAGAAAAGACACGGCGGAGACTTTGCCGACAAGTCACAACCGGTTTGCTACCCGAGAGACGTCTCGTCTCATTCGAGCGAGCCGTCGTTTTTCCACAGCTTCAGGGCTCCAGCTTGTGTGAATAGCCGCCGGTTTGCCCTCGGACAAACAGGCCTGAATCAGAATGTCGGAAGCCCGTGGCAAATTGATGTCCATGGGCCAGTTAAAGAAGGTCTCCCCAGGCTATTGACTGGTAGGACGAGAGAGCACCCGGCTGTTGGTCGTGCGTATGAAGCCGTGCTTCAGTTGCCCGGTCGAGTTGAGACAGATATGCGACAGTGCCGTTGGATTGATTATTGGCCTTTGGGGGAGGGCCGAGTCCCTTGGAATCAGTAATCTGGAAGCGCAGGCGGAGGACAGATGCCGTCACTCGTCGTCTGCTTGTCATATGCGATGCTCGTATATGCATACCTGCGCTCCAACAGGCACATACCGGCCTCCTCCCTCACCCAGTTCGTCTGTCCGCCCGTCCGCCTGTCAACCCTTGATCCGTCCTATGGACGACGTTTATTTTCTTCTCTCTTTTTGGCGCGTGTCCGTCCCGTTCATCTGACAAGGATCCGTCCAAGCCGGATTCCACACACCGTCACCAAACCGCTGGCGGCCCGAAGCGAGGGGAAGGATGCCCAAGGAGATGGATGGGCGGAAGGGTTGAAGGGGTAGAGGGGGCGTGAGCACGGTGGCTTGCAGCAGATGTTGTTATCAAATAGAGGCTGCTGGGGCCAAGCCAGCGGCATCGTGGCATGGCATCCAGGCCGGGATGCAGGCCAGATTCGGAAGCAATGGCGCCCCCTCGGCCCGTGGTGCGAGCCACAAACATGGTGTGGTTTGACTGCCACCGTCCCGTCGAGGGACGCCCTGACTATCGCATCAGCTGTGCCTCGCCTCGCATCGCATCGCGCCCGCATCGGCCGCCGGGGCAGCCACGCCAAAACTGCCGGCTGCGGCAGCATGGCGGTAGCATTAGTCTGTCGCTCCTGCAGCTTGGCGTGGGAGGGGGCAAAGGTGAGGGGAGGCCTGGGAGTGTGCTCGTTCTGCTGCCTCGCTGGCTGGCCTCGCTGGCTGGCCTCGCTGGCCTCTCCGCTGGGGGGGAGCGGCGCAGCGCGGACACGAACAGATAGACCGGTAGGAGGAGGCAGTCAACGAGGCCTGAGCCTGTCCCGGAGCGTCGAGGTCGTCGCCATCGTCATGCTATGCTCGCCATGCTCGTGCGGTGCTCATCAGATGTGGCCGTGGACGCACGTGCGGGGAAGGCATCTCTCTGGATCCAGTTAGACAGCCACACCACGCCTGGTACCAGGGCTTCCCTGCGTATCGCCATCTTGCCAGCCCGACGCTGCTAGCGATCTCCAGAGACAAGGGCATGGGAAAGCATGTGGCAGGCGATCCAGGCACTCGGTCGGTCCAAGGCCGTGGACCGACGCGTTCTTGGTTCTTGGTTCGCCAATCTCGCACGTTCGGCTCCCGCGTCGTGCCTGTGCGAGCGCGTTGCAAGGCCGTGCATCGACCCAGCGTCCATCAGGCAAGACGCCGCGTCCGTCGTCTGGATGGCTGTGACTCGTGCAGTCGGGCAAAAAGTTGGTGATGATGACGGGAGCTGTCTGTTTGAATCCTGACGATAGACAGCTGGGGTGAGGTGCCTTCGGTAGCTTCTTGCTTAGGTACCTAGGTAGGTACAGGCTTTGGGGAGGTAGTAGGCAGGTACCTGCCTTTTCTCCGAGCCCAGGTATAGTACAAGGACGACTACGAGTGCGAAGTAGCTCGCTAGGCACTCAACAGGAACCGCTATTCGAGCATGACGTCGCTGTAGAGCCCGGCTGCCCCCTCCATCGTCTTCTTTTTCCCGAGACGCCCGGCACATGCCAGAGCCACGTGAAGAGCGGCTGTCTCAGCTCACCGATGGCAGGACGAGCTACATCGAGATAGGGATTCTCTATCTCTGATTCGACACAGGCGGCGACGATGACACGGTCAGGAGGGGGAAGAGGCAGAGAGAAAAAAAATACAGAGCTCACGATCACCAGAAGTGACCCCCCCGAACCCCCTGGAGGTAGGTACGTCCCCGCCCACCCACTCCTGGTGGCCACATCAGGTACTTCCACCTGCACGCATCGGGATTCCAGATACCAGGTACCTGCAGCTGCCACAAGCGAATGTACCTCTACCTTCAACCACCCCCATCACCGAACCCTCCTCTTGGTCTTATCTCTTCACCTCCTCCTCCTCCTCCTCCTTTTCCTCTTCTCCTCCTCCTCCTC
>NJEV01000359.1:0-15692 GCA_002591385.1 Cordyceps sp. RAO-2017 | reverse complement strand
TACGAGGCAGTGAAGGGGGACGGGCACGTGTTTGTCGCGATGAAGCTGGCGTTGTGGGGGATTGATTGCGCAGTCCGCGAACCCCAGCTTCTCTCTCTCGGGTTGTTGATTTGGAGATGTGGATGACAAGAGGAAAAATACTCGACCGGAGAGGTTGGCGGCAGCGGGAAACACTTCAAACGTCACCAGGCAGCGTCCCGTCACGTGACCCTTTCCGTCGTCTTGAGCGACCGCAGCTTTTTTTTTCCCTATCAGCCAGTCAGGCGACTCAGGCCGCAACAACTCGAGATGGCCCATCGCGGCCGCCCACGCCCTCGGCTCTCGCCCTCGCCCTCGCCTAGGCGTCCGCCGTCAGTTCCTCATTGCCTCCAGTCTTTCTCGTCTCGTCGCACCTCGCCCGCCCTCTGTGCGGCCTTGACTTCTGTCCCTCCCATCTCCCCTCGCATTCTCTCGCCTATCCTCCCAGAGTCAGTGGTGTCTGTCTGCCGGCCTCGAGCCTCGCTCTTCCGCAAGCGTCTCCCCTCACAACGCCCGCTTAGCCCCGGCAACCCTCCTCAAAGGCCACATCTCCAGCGGTCACGTCCGCTTTAGTCACGTGCAACGTCAGTCCAGTTACGCTGCACGACTGTCATCCTGAACTCGATACAACCCTCTCACCCCGCGGCCCTCCCTTTCCGCGTACTGTACACACAAATATCGACGTGACGCCCGGCAACTGTGCATGCGCCCTCACTCCTCGTCGGATTCCTCGTCCACGTCCATTCCCTCGAGCGCCGTCACCTCGAATTCGCGCTCCTGGTCCACTCCAATGTAGCTGTCGCTCATCAAAAAGAGTTTCAGCTTGTGCTCGCCGGCAGTCGGTACCGTGTACTCCAGGCGCACATTGAGTGCGCGCCCGATGGTGACGCGCTTGATGGCCAGGAGATTGCGCGTCTTCTCGTCGCCCACCACCAGCCACCAATTCTCCATCTTCTTGACCGGATAGAACGGAGCGTGCACGGTTGAGTCGTAGTCACTGCCCTCCTCGTCTTCGACGTTCCGCGTCATCTTCACATTGAGATACGCCGGCTCACCCGCCCTGATTTCCTCTTCATCGAGAACCTCGTGCTCGAGCTCGAGATCCGGGTACTTGCTGTTGGTGAACTTGGCCGCCTGCGCCAACTGGCTCTGCGAGAGGCCCAGCCCTTTGACCAGCTTTTCGTAATTGGGATTCTCGTCGGGGCTCATGCCCTCCATGAAGTCGAAAATGTCCTTGATTCTGGAATGAAAATCTGTTAGCGATCCGCGTCCACTGCGATCCGCACAGCGACTGACTAACCCAAACTCGTTGGCCACCTTGACCACGTCCGGTCCGAAATGAGGAATCTGCTTCAAAGGGCTGTCGCGGTCCCACATGGCTTGGACGACCATCTGTGACATCTCCATGGCATTCATGGCGTTGAGGTGCCCGTCGGACGAAAGGATGTCGATGACGGCGCTGAGGAGGCTGAGAACTCTGGACAGGAGAATTTCCTGGTCCTTGACCAGGTCGATGGGGAGCTGCATTCGTGAGAAGTGCGCCTGGAGCAGCACGAACGCCTTGAAGCGCGGAGAGTCGTCGACGGCCTGGGACATTTTGACGGGGACGCGATCGTAGATGCGCCGGAGGAGACCCTCCTCGTGCCGCCTGACCTGGATCGACTCAAACTCCGTAGCCGACGTCACGATTTCCAGTATCCCCTTGAGCTTGGTGCGCGCGCTGAGGGACAGCAGGAACGTTTGCATTGTGATGTACGATATGTTGTAGTAGGCGCCTATCATGGCGGCGTTCTGGGGCGCGACCGTGCCGTCATCCTCGTCAAACTCGATGATCTTGCACTCGCTCAGCTCACGCAGCGTCGTCTCCACGAGATCCGACATATAGTTGCTCAGGCCCTCGTGCGTTGTGCTCGTGAGACCGTAGTAGCTCGGGTTCGCCAAAAGTCGACGGTAAAAGTAGGTGAAAGTAGTCCAGTTGATGGCGTCGTCACCAGATTCGATCATCTTGGTGCTGATCTCGGTGACGAAGGCGTCGTGCAGGTAAGTGTGAAGATGCGACTCGACTGGAAGCGCCTCGTTCAGAAACTTCTTGTAGTAATCCCGCTTGACCTGCGGCAGCATGAGCACGCCGCGGGACCGGCCGTCCTTGGCCGGCCGCAACGACTTGCCGAACATCTGCAACACTTCGCTCAGGGGATAGTCCACATAACGGTGCTCTCGGCCGTCGAAATGTTGAGTCCCCATCACAATGACGAGATGGGCAGTGCTGGTCAGCTCCCAGCACACATCTCGGGACGCCACCAGGACCTGGATGGCGCCATTGTCGTAGAGGTGCTTGACGATGCGCTTATCGCTCTGGCTCAGAGCCTCGTGATAGTAGCCGATACCATGCGACAGCGCCTCTGCCAGAGCCTCCTCGTGGACGCGGTCAAGCAAGGGGCGCATTTGCTCCACCTCGGCGTGAAGAAAACGGTCCTCGTCGTCGTCAACGACGCAGGCCGCCAGCAAGTCCCGCGCCGTGCCACGCGTCTGTTTGCGGCTGGGCACGAAGACCATGGCCGGCTTGTCTGGCGACATCTGGGTGATGGCCAAGTACGTAGGCTTGGCCATGGACAGCATGAGCGAGGGGAAATGAGGGTTGGAGAAGGATTGTATGTGCAGCTCCAGCGGCACGGGCCGGACATGGGGACCGAAATTGTAAATCTCGTGCTTCTTGGCGTCTATCCACTCGCCAATATCTCGTGCGTTGGCCAGGGAGACGCTGAGGGCGATAATCCTCATGGGCATCTCCGTTTGAGTCCGGATATAGTGCATGCGAGACACAATGATCTCGTATACGTAGCCCATGTGGCCCTCGAGTAGATGAACGTCGTCAGCGATGAAGAGCTGAACCGCCTGCACGTTCTTCCGGCGCTTCCACTGCCTGGACAGGACATCCCACTGCACCGGCGTCGCCAAAATCAAGTCTCCTCTTTCCAAAAGCTTGAGGTCGGCGGCCGTGTCGCCCGTCAGCTTGACGATGTCCTTGCCGCCGTTCAGGTGAGCCAATCGTTTCTGCCAGTCCTGGAGCCGCGAATCGACGAGCTCCTGGAACGGCGCAACGTAGACGGCGCGTCCAGCGTCGGGTTGCGTCCAGTGGCGGAGCAGCGCAAACTCGGCGCAGACGGTCTTGCCACTGCCCGTGGGTGCTCCGACGAAGACGTTCTGGTCGCCCTTGTAAAGAGAGTTGAAGGTTTGCGTCTGAATCCTATTGAACTGCTTCCAACCTGGGTACAAGTCGACGTAGCTCTGAACCTTTAGGGCCGTCACCGGAAGCGGCTGCAGCTCGAGAAGCTCGGTAGGAGGCGGAAACTTCTCCGGAAGAATGAGCTTGAAGAAGGGAACAGCTTCTTTCGTCTCACTGTGCATCCAACGATCGGAAATCACAGAGACGAAGTAGTTGGGCGGCATCGGGTCCGTGATCGGGACGGTGAAATCCACCATGTGTTCGCTCGACTCGGCCTCGGCATATTCCTTCCGTAGGAGAAATGTGTCGTGGAAGAGAATATCCTCGCCGTCGCAGTCCTCGACGATGATCCAGAAGTTCTCGGCCGCGCCGTGCACGCTGTCGTCCCATTCGAAATTTGGCGTAATGCCGAGCTCGACGCGGAGCATCGATCTCGTCAAGGGCCGAACTGACGCCTCGACTTCCACTCGCGGGAACTTGGCGACGAAGCTGCAGACGGTCCGGCCGACTCGAGGCATTCCCAAGAGCTCGCCCATGCGCGGGGGATCCAGGTCAAAGTAGCTGCTCCACGACACATTTATCCTCTCGGCCTTCTGGATGATGTCTCGCGGGCAAGCGGGGAACTGGCGCAGCGGCGACATCGTGGGCCACATCCGCTTTTCGGCCATCTTGCACAGATCCAGTGCAATTTTGGCAACCGAGGCCCAGCCTTTCTTGAGGCAGATTTCAAAGATTGCTCGCAGAATCCGCCCGGCGCTTTGCGTCACGTACACCATGTCCGCCATGAGAGCCAGGCCGTCGAGCTTCAGGCGAGAAATGTAGGCCTGCAAAAGGACGTTGATCTTGGCATGAGGCTCCTCGACGCTCTCCTTCACAGGGATAGGGACTCTCCCCAGCAACTGTGCCAGCTCCAGCTTCTCGTCCTGCCGCACTGGAATGTACTTGAATTCGGCGCTGAGGGCGAAGATGCGGAAGAGCTCGATGGAGTTGGTGAATGGTTGGATCAGACTGTTGTACGTGTTCATGGAACCGCAGGTGATGTAGTAGTGCGAGGCGATTCGGCCTAGCTCGGTCGACTGAAGCTTGCCCGTCTTCTCGTCATACTTGATCAGACTGGACTGCCTGAGGACCGTGGCGGCGGAGTGGATGAGGTCCACGCGCTTCTGCTCAAGCGCCTCGTCGTCCTCGTACTCAGCGCCGACCTGGTACAATCCTGGTGACCGGAGCATTCGAATGAATAGATAGGTGTAGCCGAGCCACTCGACTGCCTCGTCTCTAGTCCGGACATTGCCGAGGACAATCTCGGCGTTGAGGTTATCCACCAGCTTGCTGACAAACTGACTCTCGATGGGGAGCTGCTGGTTGAGAAGCGAGAGGTAGTATTGCATCTCGCTCTGAGTCGTGATGATGATGCCCTCTCCGTACGTGTCGAACTGCGGCCGTCCCGCACGGCCGAGCATCTGCAGGACGTCCTGAGGGCTCAGCTCGACCCAAGAGCCCTTCTCGGGCGAGTACACCTGCGTTCCCTTGATGACGACGGTGTGGGCCGGTAGGTTGACGCCCCACGCAAGCGTCGCCGTGCACACAAGTACCTGAATGGCGCCCCGAGCGAACAAATCTTCAACGTCGGTCCTGTCAATCCGGTTCATGCCGGCGTGGTGGATGCCGAACCCGTAAGGCAGAATGTCTTTCAGGTCTCTGTCCGTCGCCTGCCCCGCTGCCTCGTTGAGGACCTCGCGGCTTCCAGCATCGTGCCGCAGAATTTGGTTGATCGTCTCCAGTTCAATGGCCTTGTCTCGGATGTATCTGGCCGTTTTCGCGGTTTCCTTTCGCGAGTGGACGAAAATGAGCATCTGATTGTTGTTGTTACCGACGTGATCCATCACTTTGCTGTAGGTCACGTCGTTCATCGTCTTGAGCTGCTTGATGGCCTTGCGATCCGTGACGCCGACGAATTCCTGCCGAAGCGGACAAGGTCTGAAAGAGCCATCGAAGTGGAACAGACCCTTGTCCATATCAACCCGCAGAAAACTCGCCACATCGCGGTAGTTTGGGAGCGTGGCGGACAGGCCAACCAACCGCACCGGTTCGCCGGTCTGCTCTGTCTTGCGAATGGTGCGGCTGACGATGCTCTCGAGAACGGGCCCTCGTTCGTCATGGAGCAGATGGATTTCGTCGATGATGATGAGACGGACGAGGTTAGTATAGGTAAGATCGTTGGCCTTTCTGGTGATGACGTCCCATTTCTCCGGCGTCGTCACAATGATCTGCGTATCGGAGATTTGCTGCTTGGTGAGCTGGCGGTCGCCCGTCAGCTCCGATACCCGAACACCGTAAGACTCAAGCCGCTTGCCAAAGTTTCCGACCTGCTCCTGCACAAGAGCCTTCAGAGGAGCAATATACACGATCTTGAAGGCGTCGAGATCAATGTTGCCAGTCTGTGGGTCGCGGTTCTTGCCGAGCTCTCGGAGAATAGTCAACATGGCCACATTTGTCTTGCCGCTGCCTGTGGGTGCGCAAACAAGCATATTACCGTCGTCCTCGAAGGCAGAAGGGAAGCATTTCGACTGTATCTTATTCAACGACGTGGCGGTGCTGAAGGGCCCGCGAGCCCATTCCGGCATGTTGGCAATGGGTATCAACACGTCGCCGGGCTCGTTCCGCCGCTTCGGAGGGGGGACATGGATCTCCTCGTAGCCCTTGAAAGACCGCTTCACCGAACCCTCGGGCAGTCTGACTTTTTGGTTTGTCATCAAGTGGTTGCCCTGGTCGAATACCAGGTTGTCCAGGTTGATGAGCTTTTTGGGCTGGAGCCCGCCAACGAGGTAGCCTTCTGGCCGCTCGGGTTTCGCCTTTTCGGCCACGATTGACCCGGGGACGTCGATGTCCATTTTGATGTCGAGCTTCCGTTTCTTCCCAGAGTCCTCGGCGTCTTCGCCTCTGAGCTCGCTCAGTATCCACTGCAGGCCTTCGGAAGCGATCTCCCTCTCAATGTCGGCGCGCTGCTCCGCGGTCTCCGTCCGAGCCAACTTGGTGAGCCAATAGACCTTTTCTCGATTCTCGACGAGCTTCTGCACGAGCTGGTGGTGCTCAAAGTCAAAAAGCTCCATGAGGTCGTTCTCGATTTCTCGCAACGACTTCTCTTCACCGTCGGCCGTGTCGGGCTCCCCAGATAAGATTCGCAGTGCGGCTTTCGTCTTGTCCGTCTGCTCGTGCGCGTCGGGATAGAAGGCTCCGATTTGACGCTGGAGCCAGAAGGCGTCAATTTCTCGCGCGGGTATCGTGTGTGATTCTTCGTCCTTTTTCTTGGCTAGCGAGCCACCGTCGCCCAGGGCAACCTGCTCATCAACGGTAGTCACCCTCTCGTCTCGTTCCATGTCCTGGTTCTCGTCTCCATCACCATCGCTGACGTCGTCCTCTGACAGCTCTTCGTGGACCTCATGGGCGACGTCGTCGTCGCCTTCGTCATCATCAAACGTGACGGCAACACCCTGGCGCGTGTCGATTTCGGCCTCAGCATTCGCGTCGTCGCCCGTGGCAGCATTCTCGTCGTCCTGGGCATCGTAGTCGGTGATCTTCTTTCCCAGGTTGACCAGCTCGTTAAATTGCTTCGAGCTCATAGTCGCACCGAGTATATCGTCGATTTCCTTCTTCTTGTCGAGATCCTTCAAGTCATCGTCCTTCAGATACTCCAAGGCGGCATCAGCGGCGCTGCGAACAACCTCGTGGGGAACATCGCCCAGGCTGCTCGCCACTATAGTCAGAATGAGGTCAAACGTAGCGCGCGTGGCCGCCGTTCGAGGCCGATATGTGATGCCCTCGATCAGGGCGTCGTTGGCGCCAAGCAGCCCTGTGGCCCTCGACTGCGTAGCCTCGGCCTTGCGCTTCCGCTGCTCTCGTAGCAGGATATCCTCGCCTTCCTGAAGGCTTCCCCTCTCGACGCCGGGAAGCCCCGTCTGCTTTTTTTGCTTAGGGGCTGAGTCTCGGGCGACCCGGCCGCCCATGTCCTTGATGCTCAGGCGCCCGGCAAGCGACTCGGGATCACCCGTGGCCTCGTCGGTTCGTCGTGTGACAAACCGCCGGTCCGCCTGGAGGACCAGGTTGGACATGGCCGAGTACTTGTATTGGGAGACATCGCGATGAGGGTCCGACATCTTGGCTTGCGTCTTTGGCGTATCTCGAGTGGTTCGTTGCGGGAAGAACCCGACGTTCACGACGAAAGGCCGGCGGTCAGATCACCATGAGTGGTGTCGGCTGACCGCGAGATCGACAGTAGCACTTGGGACTGGCAGCTGTCGGGTCGAGCTGAGTCTTGAAGCGTCAGCGAGCTGGAATCGTCGGTCACTCGCGCGTGTGTTTGAAGTTGGTTTAATCAGGATGCATCATCGAAGAAGGGCAAACAAAACTCGGAGCTGGATTGTCCGTGGGAGTTGCTCTAGAATCACACCAGCGCTAGACCGTATCGGGTCAGGGCCTGTCGGTCGCACACAAGGCGCTAGTCGTATCGGGATGTTTTATCGCGTCAAAGTTCCCCATACATGACTCAGGAGACAGACAGCTGGCGTCTCCCGTCAAAAAAGCCATGAGACGAAGTATCCAGATACATTGCACATGTGCTCAGACGTTCTGGGTACATTCGTACCCTGATAGAGTCGGGCTGCCCTATTCCCTCGCTCTGGAGCACTGCCGCGATCTTCAAAGCATGCATCATGACTGCTCCGGCTGAGGTCGTATCAGAGTTCAAGTCGACCCTGGAGCCGTATATCAAGCCTCGAGAGCAAGTCAACTATATCAGGCGCATCTTGACCCTGCACCTAGGCTCGTTCATCGGCCAGGAGGCAACCGCGGCGCCGCTGTCGCTGGCGGCCGGCACCGACGATGCCAGCGCCGGCGTCGAACTACAAGGTGTCTTCAAAGACTATCTTGATGCGCTGCAGGTCAACGTCGCCGCCCGGCGCCAGTTCGACGCGCTGCTGCAGGCCACGAGGTCTGAGGACAAGCCACAGTCGAAGCTGCCGTCTAGCGGCTCCGATCTCCTGCAGGGACATCTGACGTTGCTGAAGCTGCGGCAGAAGCGAGACTGTCTTCTCGCCGTCGAGCGATCCTTGGACAGCCTTGCCGAGTACTCGGGCCAGAACCTCCTCGACACTGACGCAATGCTTGACGGCGCCGCGGCTCTGCCAAGTGTGCCCAAATCGGTGGTTGACAGCCTCGTGGCGGAGCAAAGCATTGCCCGGCCCGACCTTCGAAGTCGCGCGGCGCAGCTAGACAAGGCTGTATTACGAGCCAGACTGTACTCAAAGCAGGAAGAAAAGCGGCTTGCTGACCTCAAGGCTAGATGCGAAGGCAGATCCACAGCCTTCGGCAACAGCGCGCGGCTGGAAGCTCTCAACGCGACACGCGGCGAGCTGATAAGCTGGATCGAGGCGGAGCTGGGCAAGGCGTCGACGCAAGAGGTCGGGGAGAGCGAGCGAGACGAGTCGGCAAGAGAACGGGATGACAAGACCGAGGATGTGCAAGCATTCATCACGAAGAGGCTCAGCACCATCAGCCAGAAATATGCCGACTACGTAGCTGTCAGGAGAGAGGCTTTGGCCCTTGTGTCGAATCACCAGCAGCCGTCATTATCTCCGCCGCGCCAGCCAGCTAGTCTCGCAGAGTGTGCCAATGACGCCGACTCGAGGCCGGCTGCGGTCGACCATCTCCTCATGCCTTACCTCGAGACCCTCCTCTCCATCTCGAGGCATCAGAAGGCGTTGATGGCTCACAAATCTCACACCAGCGAGATGCTCAGCAAGCAAAGCAAGAATGCTGGCCAGGTCCTGGACCGCCTTGCGGAAGAGAGCCAACTACTGCCATCCTATCCCGCAAAGATGTCTCGGAGGCGAAGGTCCGGCATGGCTGGCGAGACGATCAGGTCCTCGGACCATCAAGGAATTTCAGCTCGCGTCAGGCCGTGGATTACGGCTGCCGACTCGGCCAAGATCGCGACACTGGAGTCGGTGGCGGAAAAAATCGAAAGCGGACAACTTGCTCTGGAGGGATGCATGATGTCCCTCCAGGATATCGATCGACTACTGGGCGAGGACTCGAAAGAGGCGACGGAAGACGAGGATGTCGCGCAGCCGTCAACGGGGGATGCGCGGCGTGTCAGGGGGCAGAACAAGGCCGAGGCCGGAAAGCAATACGGAAAGGACAATGTGCCCGAAAGGCAAAGAGGTGATCCATGGTCTCGACTGCATGGTAATCTGGGGTTCAGAGGCCACGAGGATGCAGCCTGATGCGCATCTCAATCCCGGATCCTGCTCGAGCAAAGCATCGCTCAATGCCGCCGCCTTGGGCATTGCTCGCCCCAACGCCGATCCAGTTATTTTTGACCCAACGCCAGCTGTTTTCGACCCGTGGTTTGACGGGTGGGAATTTATTTTCCAGAGAGAATGGCCGATATCCTCATTGACAGATCCAAGACCGATAGATGCTCGTCGGCCCCGTCCACCAGCCTCTTGTCGACCTCGGAGAAGACCATGACGATTCTGTTCTTCTGGATGTCCGGGATGCTCTCGTCGGTCGTCAACACTTGGTACAACTGAAAGAGGTCAGTCAGGGGCGTTTCTTGCGTGAAACAATGGGGCCTTTGTCTTGCCTGGTTTACCACTTGGGTTGCGCTCCAGCCGTCCGCAACCAACTCTTCGACGAGCTTGCCTACGGACTTGTAGGTCTCGCGTGCCCCCTTCGGACGCATGGCTTTCACGAGGCTTCCGATAGTCGGCTCGGGAATGACACCGGCAATATCCTCAACGATCTTGACCGTTACCGGCTTCCCGTCCACCTCCATCTGGTCTCCACCACCGTCCTCGCCCGGGGCATCGCCGGCGCCCACCAGTCGGGCGGCGCTCTGGAGGAAGGTGATGGCTTTGCGCAGGTCCCCCTCGCTGCAGGTGATGAGGGCATCCACGGCTCCGTCTTCCAGGGACACACCCTCGGTACGGGCAATATCCTCCAGCCTCCTCCTTGCGTTGCCCTGGTCCAGACTCTTGAAGCGAAACTTGCTGCACCGGCTGGCAAGCGGATCGATGATGCGGGTGACGTAGTTGCAGATGAGGCAGAAACGAGTGATCTTACTATACGTCTCCATGGTTCGACGCAGGGCGCTCTGTGCATCTTGCGTCATGGAGTCGGCTTCGTCGAGGATGATGATCTTGAAGGGCGGACAGGGGTACTTGTTTTTATAGGAGGGCGGCGGGTTGGTCAGCTGCATGCGTGCAAAGTTCTTGACCTTGTCGCGGACGATGGAGATGCCGCGCTCGTCGGACGCGTTGAGCTCCAGGACGCGAGCCTTCATCAGTTCCGGGCCGTAGAGCTCCTTGGCCAGCGCGAGAATGGTGGACGTTTTGCCGGTGCCGGGGGGCCCATAGAAGAGCATGTGCGGGAGCTATGGCAGGGTAGGTAAGGGAGGCTGTCGCCACGCGTCTCGTCCATCTTCCGCGCGCAGACGTACATTGGATGCTTGCAGCGTCCTTTGCAGGACCGTGACTGTATGATCTTGGGCCGTGACATCGTCGAGGGTTCTTGGCCGGCTAATGGCAGCACGGTCAGCGGTCGAGAAGCACGAGGCGGGACAAGGGAGTGGGAGGACAAACTATTTCTCTACCCAGGGCTGATTCCGGACCTCTGGCTGGCGCTGGTTC
This sequence comes from Cordyceps sp. RAO-2017, assembly GCA_002591385.1. Classification (NCBI taxonomy): domain Eukaryota; kingdom Fungi; phylum Ascomycota; class Sordariomycetes; order Hypocreales; family Cordycipitaceae; genus Cordyceps; species Cordyceps sp. RAO-2017. The sequence goes on along the minus strand of NJEV01000359.1, from coordinate 4,760 downwards.
TTACTGTCCGCGGCGCTGTTGGATGCCGCCGCCGCCTTCCGAGCCTTGAGGTCGAAGAAGCTGGTCATTTCTCGCCGCGGGTGCGAGCGGGAACCGCAGCGGTTTGGGGAGCGCAATGGGACGCGGGCGCAGTATTTGACGCAGGAAGGGGCGAGGGGAGAGGTGTTTCGCGTTCGGCGAGTGAAGGCGTCACGTTCACGATCGATTGATGGCGGCGAGAGTGGTTTGGTTGGTAGCTGCTCGCAACGCAGATGCCTGACGTGCTACTCGAGTACAGAAAATCGATTTACGCGTCGCGCGGTGGTTCTGGGCGACGCGACCCCCACCTAAATCACGTGAGAGTTGTGATATCGCGTGCGGATCTACCCTGCAGTTAGCCACCTACTATCACAACAGAGGCTCGAAGTGAGAAGAAGTTGCTAAGAATGAGGGAAAGTGAGGACGAAGTGACAGGCTGAAACTAAAAGTATGGAGCTTTCACGGTGCTCATTTATAGGTAGTTGTTAGTCTTGATCGTGGGCTTTCCCAGCTAACCTCAGCTCGGAAGCGCAAAAACGCGTCATGTTGCTCCATGAGGAACTAATGACATCTTCGTGGGTGACCTGAGATTGACTGACACGAGAGCATCTGGTTCCAAAGGACAGCACTTTCACCGGACAAGATGCGGGACATTCGAGGGATAAAGTATCGGTAGGTCTGGTGTGCGGTGACTGCACGGTGCATTTCCCTGCCGTGCCTACACGGCACATGTCTCGATAAACCACCCAGGTACTATCGAGCGTTGAGATCTCTAGACCTCGCTCCTGGGTTCTTCCAGTCCTCTGCCCTCTGCCCTCTGCCTCTTTTATCCCCCTTCCTTCCTCTCTTCCCCCCCTTCCCCCTCTCTTTCATGCCATATATGCAGAGGACACAGAGGGAACACACGGGATCAGGAAATCTCCACCACCCATACCGTGCCTGCACCGCACACGAACCTCAGCGGCCTTTACTACTATACGTCAGGTGTACTCTGGCCGGTCAATGATTCGCAGCGTCTACACGAATAGGCAGAACGGTCCATCCTTAAAAAAAAAAAAAAAGAGGTCTGGGGTGCGGACCCCTGCAGGCGGCGGCGGCGGCTTGGAAGCAGTGTGACCCGAGCCTGGACGGGGGCGCCTAACAAGGATAAGCGCCGGTAGTGGCTCCAGCGAAGACGCATACCCAGCTAGAGAAGCGCCCGAGTCGGAGATTTCGAGCGAACGGAGCCGAGACTTAGTTGTCGGTCCCCTGTCTGCCTACCCGTCGATAGAGTACAAGTTTGGACGACGGGCCGGCGGGATGACTCGTAAATACAGACAGGTAATGCCAACGGGACCTGCAGCGATCGAGGATGGGGGCTTGCTGCAGGGTGTGCTTGGCTGGCTCTGGGTGCACGAGAGAGAGGCTTAGTAGTCGCTCAACAACGACTTGTGACTGTTTTTTTCTTTTCTTTTTTTTGCCGCCAAGGGGAACAGTGGAATCCATCACATAAGGCTGGGAGAGGATTAGAAGGGAGAGGCGCGGCTAGAGGCGAGAAGACTAGTGCGAGAGCCCGCCCCCCTGCCCAGCTGCGGAAATTCCGCTTCCAGCAGTGGACGTGCGGCCGATGAGCGGGCCGTCGCGAACGGATGGATGGCCGGCCCTCGTCGCCGCTCCGCAGGTCGGCGGCTGCTGACAGGCAGCAGGGCCGGCGGAAGAGCGCAAAGAAAGCTGATCTCGAGGCTCGTCGACTCTGCGTCGGCGGCGGGTCGTCGCACAGGCCGTTCTTCTTTCGCCTTCGCCGTCCATCGGCCGCTTCACCGAGCTCGTGACCGTCCCATCTGCGGTGCCAGGCGTCGTGCCGCGCGCCCAAGGTACCGGTACCTGTGCGCCGCCTCGCCCGCTCCCGCGCCAGTACCGCGGTACAGCGGCCGTGCCCGCCCAGGCACCCGCTGCGAACAGGCGGCCAGCTGTCGTCCAGCGGCCCTCCGACGCCCCCGCCAGCGCGCTGGACCACCCCCAAAAGACCCCTGCCCGGTGCCATCGCGTCGGCTGGAGCTGCCCACCCTTGGCCAGAAAGGTACCTTGACCTTGGGCCAGCCGAATCTCGAGTCGGCCTCGTCGTCTTCTTACTTCCATCTTACCCCCTCGGGCGCCGTCCTGTCCTCCGCAAACCTCGCCGGCCGCCAGAACGAAAAACGACGCCTGTTCTCCTCGTCTTGCCCCAGTCCGCCGCTCCCCATGGTCCGCCGCTCCAGCGACGCCTTCGCCCTGCGACTCCCAGCCCGCCGACAGTGACTAGAGCGCCATGGATCAGTCCATCATCCGGATTTCCAAGGTTCGTCCACTGCCCCGCATCCCTGCCTGGTCCTTCGCGGGGTTACAAGGCTGAGACGCGGCGTCATTCTAGGAGCTCAGCGACATCCAAAAGGGCACAGATCTCGGTGCGTCTTCCCCTTGCCCGACCGCCCCGGCCTGCCTCTCGTCAACTGACACATGCTCCTCATCCGTCCCCTGCAGCCATCGCCGTGGCTTGCCGCGACATCGATGTCCGCAACGTCAAGGCGCTGATCATCGGGCCGCACGAGACTCCCTACGAGTTTGGCTTCTTCGAGGTGACTGCTTTTCCCTCTTGGGGCCTTGGCACTTGCCATCGTCACCCTCCGCCCCCTGGCTGCCGCTCTGCTGACCCAACCGTCCAGTTTTCCGTCCGCTTCAACAAGGGTGAGTCAAATGCGAAATGCCATGGCCCATGCTCGTCGCCCGCTTCCGCCTGCAGCCTCTTCTCTGACTCTCTCTCTGCCTCTCCCCAGACTATCCCTCCAAGGCGCCCAGTGTGCACTGCATCACGACAAACGGGGGCCTGTGTCGGTTCAACCCCAACATCTACGCAAACGGCAAGATCTGTTTGTCAGTGCTCGTCCCCGGTCGCCCCCTCGAGCAACCCTGCTGACTTGCTTCCCAGGTCCATTCTCGGGTATCGTCTTCTCCCTCGTCCCGCCCCGGCTCCGAGCCAACTGACTTTCCCCGCAGAACATGGAGAGGTGAACGAGGGGAGGAGTGGTCTTCGGCCCAAGGCCTCGAGTCCATCCTCCTCTCCATCCAAAGCCTCATGTCCGCGAACCCTTACGAGAACGAGCCTGGCTTCGAGGATGCCAACGACGAGTCGGACAAGGAGATGCAACGGGCCTATGTTCAGAAGGTGCGAAAACCTGGCAGCAAGTCGGACTGGATCTCTCTGACGGTCGGCAGATTCGCCACGAAACGCTGCGCATCTCCGTCATTCAACGCCTCGAGGGCTACCTCGGCCTGAATCCGGGGCCCAGTGCGAAGAAGGACGATGAACCCAATGGCGAGGAGCCCGACGAAAACAGCGTGCCGTTCGAGCCTTTCAAGGACATTGTCAAACGGCGATTTCTCTGGTACTACCAGTCGTACCTGGCCGCCATCGAAAAGGGCAAGTCGGAGGTCAAGGATCACCAGGTCTTCGTCAGAATGCCCTTCGAGGCACCCGGCACCAATTCCATGGATGGCCGGTTCAACTATTCCGAGCTCGAGCGCCGGTTAAAGGAGATCAAGGCGGCACTTGATGCCGAGACGGCCGAGTGGGCCGCCGAAGGCCTCGTGGCCATGGCCAAGGAGAAGACGGTCAGCGTCAACCTGCAGCATCAGTTCGACCAGGTATCCGCTTCTCTGAAGCGGGGAGACATGCCGCACGTCGTCACGCTCCAGGACGGCAACCCCTTCGTCTGGGTCATAACGTACTTTGGCCGCCCGATGACAAACTTCGACGGAGGGCTCTTCCGCATCACCATGAACTTCAGCCCTCGCTTCCCCGACGAGCAGCCCCGCGTCAAGTTCGACACCAAGATTTTCCACCACCACGTTGCCGAGGACGGCACCGCCTGCTACACACCCAATCCGCAGAAGAGGGAGGACGTCAAGTCCCACATCGAAGCCATCATCGCCACGCTCGAGGAGGACGACCCGGCCTATGACCCGCGCAAGATTGTCAACCCCGAGGCCACACGCATGTACTGGGGCGGCAGCCAGGCCGACCGGAAGATGTACAACCGGCGCCTGCGCCGTTCGGTGCAGCAGAGCACCGAGTGAGTCTCGGCTGAGCCCCGCCTCGCCTCCCCCCTCGCCCGCGACCACCACACCACTGACGCGACAGCAGGGACTTTCCCGAATGAGAAGCGGAAGCCAGAGGCCTTGCGTGGCCCTGACTGCCCGCAGCCGGGCCCGAGGAGATGGGTTTTCGGCGCAGTTTTGGACTTGGCATCCCCTGTTCGACGCGGATGGGTCGCTGCTCGCCAAGCACGGCGAGAGACGGTGGGCGACGGCGCGTAGGACTTCAGAGAGAGGGAGAAGAGGAGAGTCGGCCGAGACTATGGGTTATCGAGACGGTGCCAGGAAGGCGTCCAGTCTACTCGCTAGGAATGCGACTCTTCTGGGCGCGACAAGGATCTTGCGGGCCAGGCCCTGCGCACGTGCCAAAATGAGATTGCTGGAGAGCCCCACGCCACGAACCCCCGTGCCCCACGTGACGACCGCATAGGCCAACCACATCACAGCCGGGCCAATGGATCCCGCTGCTAGACGGAAAACTCTGCACGAGGTTATTAGCTGTCGTTAGTCGGCGACGTTTCCATGATCCCATCGGAGTAGCAGCTCAGCAGCATCTCCACCGGAAGATGGCCGTGTGGCTCAATGGCAGAGCGTCTGACTACGATCGAGCAGTAATCAGAAGGTTGCAGGTT
>NJEV01000358.1:0-19273 GCA_002591385.1 Cordyceps sp. RAO-2017 | reverse complement strand
CACCGGCTGCTGTATGTTTTTGCCCTTCTTTTTGCCTGAGCCTCGCCCTGAACTGTCTGTATCCACCAAATTCACATCGAGGGAAGACGTCAAGACGCAGTGCAGTCGTAGGTCGGCCGTTCAATTGGCAAACATCAATAAGTGACTGTCGCCGTATATGACCCCGTCATGTTCCATCTTCCATGCTCTCTACTCCAGCCTTCGCCAACCTCAAGACCCGTTACGAAGCGGGCGCTGCGACGAACCTTCTGCAAGCTGCAGCACTATCTCCCGAACAGCTCCATGAGCCGCACGAGAGTCTCAAGGCGGACTCATCCCGCACTGCAGCAGTCCCGCCGCTGAATGCCGCCTGCATCGACCGACTCCGATACCACGCCGTCAGCCCTCGGACGCGTCGCCGGTCCCAGGGGAAAGACACCAAGACGTCCCGTGCCGGGAGCTCCCCCCGACGTCGGCCGAGGCCCGGGGCGAACGCGCGGGGCGGGCCGAGCCCTCGGCCCGGAGGCGGCCGCCGTGATACCCCCCGGCAGACGCAACCGTTCCATAGGTCTCGGCGCGCCGGCCTTCTTGGCGCTCGCCTCGGGCCGAGAACCCCCTCTCGGACCTTTCTTGGCGGTGCTGTTCGGGCGAATTGTCCGAGTCACCGCTGTTTCTGGGCCGGCGCTCCTCGGGTGGGAGATTCATGCGACGTTCAGCCGCGAGGTGCCCTTCGTCTCGACCACGCCGCCGTCGTTGCGGATGCAAGCCGTTGATAGAGGAGTAACGCATATCTAGACCGATCCTGCGTACCCCGACCTGACGATTGGAGCCTCATATCCTGGATCGACGTGTCCTTTGCGCGGAGACGTCTTGTTAACACGATAGCTGATGCGGCCGCAATGCGCAACTCGCCATCATCCCCGGAGTCGAGACCAGCGACAAGCTCGACGAGAAGCAAAGCCGCCGCAGACTCATCTGGTACTGGTTTCAGTCTCCCGTCAGCCTCATCGGCCCCGGTCCTGCATCTGTTCCCCCCCCCTGCATATCTCACCACCTCTACCCGAGCCGCGTCTCCGATTCACACCTCCGGCTTAGGGGCCAAGCAGCAGTCAATCAGTTGTAGAATGGGCTTTTGCCTCTGCCGGACACACCGACAGCAAACTCTCACGGCACATTGCCTACAGTGACCTCGGCCCCATCCATTCCTGCAGTGCTTCAAAGTAGCAGCCTCTTATTCCTGCTCGCCCCTGTCGTACAGAAAGAAGAACTGGGGGGAGGGGAGAACGGCACGGCAGGACGGCAACTCTCGATCCGTAGCGCACAAGTGCGCGCGCCTGGATGCGTATGAAAAGCCAACGCTGGGAAAAGGGGACCGGGGTGGACGTCAGCTGCCCCGAACTATCGAGGCCCGGGGTAGGGGTCCCAAGGTTCTGCCCCTTGCCCTGCCAGCGAGATGGCGCTTCTTCTCCTCCTCCCCTTCGCGGATGGCACGGGGCGAGCGGCGCGTAGCTGCGCCATGACGGCAACGAGAGAGGCCGACGATGTGGACAATGCCGTATGCCGGGCCACAGTCTCGATGCGAAGTTGTGCCAATCTCTCGCAAGTAAGCCAGATATTGTGCTCGATTGCACAGAGATGGAAAGACGTCGCCATGGCGGTCCGCGATGTCTCCGCCACGGACCCGGGCCAATCCAACACCCTTCTTCGCCGGTAGGGGTTACACGTAGGGAGATCGCGAGCAGCCGCACGCTGCCGGTTCCAAAGATAGACGCCCTCGGTGCCGCGCTCGGCTGTCCGGCCTGCAGGGGCACATGCAGCTTCTGTCTCCTAGCGGCCTCATCTCATCTGCCAAGTCGCCTTGTGCCTGAGGACGGCCCTGCGCCGTTCCTGTATTTCTTATTAATTGCCGTCTTGTCCATTGTTCATGTCCTTCGCTCCTGTCCCGACCCATTTCATTGGACGCAAGAGAGAGAGACAGCCAGCAGTCACTCACCAAGACTGGGAGATCGACGCCTGTTCAGCTCGCCTTCGCCCTCCATCGCGACAAGCCAACCGGCCCAACGTCGAAACCTTCGCTGAGCAGGCGACAATGAGGTCCTCGGCCTTCCTCGGCCTCCTGGCCACCTACGTGCTCGGCGCCGGCGCCGCCCAGAGCCTGTCGGGCTACGTCAAAGACGTCCCCGAGTGCGCCTACGCCGCCTTCGCCAAGGCCATGTCCGAGGAGGGCTGCAAGATCAAAGGCGTCGACGCCGACGACCTCGAATGTCTCTGCAAGCACATGTCCAGCATCTCCATCGGCGTGTCCAGGGAGGTCGAAACGCGCTGTGCTGCAAGTCCGTATATCCGCTTCCCCCGGCCCATCCCGGGCCCCGTCGTCCGTCCGCTAATCGAAATCATCGCTTGCCAGACTTCGGCCAGGCCATCGGCTCCGCCTGCGGCATGTGGAGGGCCCACGGGACGACGGCTACCGACCTGCCCGCCGCGACCAGTCTCCTGGCCAAGGAGCTCGCCGGCCAGACGCCTGGTTCAAGCTCGGCGACCGCGACCGCGACCGCGACCGAATCCAAGTCCAAGAACTTCGCCGCCGCGGCCACGCCGGCTCCGGGCCTCGTCGGCCTTGTCGGTGGTGCTGCCGCCGCCGCTTTCGTCGGCATCTTGGTCTGATGCCCTCCCGGGCAGCAGATGGGGCACAAGTCAGGCCAGGATGACTTGGCCGTAGACGAGGCGGTGAACATTACCCGCAGTCTGTTCTTTGCGAGGAATTGGTATCGCTTCGCATGGTATACGCAAGGGGTGCATTCAGGTGGAACGGCGCGCTTGTAGGATCATGATTCACTTTTTCGGGCAACATTGGAGAGAAGGCGTGGCTGTTGGCGTGGCAGCTTAGAGCGTTACCGCATATGACACGACTCTTCGGTCTATCGAGGAGTGAGAGGCCTAGGTCTTGGTGAAATCGGTTCCCAGTGTCTCGTTCATCCAAGCTCCAAGTGTGGTAGAGTCCGTTGCGCGCAGGCCGGCCTGGGACAGCCGTTCCGACCAGTCGTGGATATCGTGGAGGGGCGTACCCACGAGGCTGTCAGTGTCTATAGACTGGCCGTGTCCTTCAACCTCAATCTGGTTGACTGCGCCGTGCCCAGCTTCGAAGCGTAGCTTGAGCTGCGGCGGTCAGTCTGGGAAGAGCGGCGAGGGGGATTTCGCATATCGACTTACTTGGAACGGCAGTTCCGGGCGTACACGAGCGTCCCCGTCGAACGGGTGGGTGGAAAAGGTGAAGCGCGGCGTCTGCCCGTAAGTCCAGGCGGCAGACTTCATTTCCTCATAGCCCGCCCGGATCTTACTGACGGCCAAGGCCTCGGCGTCGAAGGCCTCAAAGACGTGGCAGTGGCCGTACATGGCGCGAAACTCCTCCACCACGGCAGCCTCGAAGTCTGCGTTTTCCAGATCGAGATTCCTCACGGGGCTCCTCACACTATCGACGCCTCGGGCCTTGATGAACGGCTCGGCCGGCGAGCGCAGCAGGCCGGAGATGGCCGAGAGGTTGGGGCTGCGAAGCAGACAGGTGCCGTGGTGCAGAGAGCGCAGGCGCGTCAGCTTGTAGGCCGAGCCGGAGACCTTGAAGGTTGCGGGAGAGTCGTCGCCCTGGGCGGTGGCGACGTCGACGACGATGTCGTGGCGCGAGTTGACGCGGGCCGCGGGCCGCCCGAGGGCGTGCAGGGCGCGCACCACCATCTCGGCGTGCTTGTCCCGGTCAAAGGCGGCGGGCGGACAGATGACGCTGAAGTTGACGTTGCCCCGGTCGTGGAAGACGGTGCCGCCGCCGGAGCGCCGACGAATCAGGCGAACCGCAGAGTCCGTCCAGCCGGCCGCCGCCGGCCACTGGGCGATGCGGGCCAGGCGAGGCAGGTTGGCCTCGAGCCAGGGGTTCTGATTGCGGCCGAAGACGATGCAGGGCGCGTTCACGTAGAGAAGCAGGACGGTCGACTCCGGGGCCGTCGTCTGCAGGAGGTGATGCTCGACGGAGAGGTTCAGCAGCGGATCGCGGGACCGCGAGAGGTAGACCTGTGTCTTGTTGGCCGGGTGCGATGCCGCCTCCGTGGATAGGGCGGCGAGCCGTCGCGACGACGGCCAGTAGCCGCGCCCGGTGCCATGGCAAGACGAACGGATGCTGGTCCACGGCCAGCCACTTCGGGCCAGGAGGCGCATTAGGAAGAGGAGAAGTCGTAGCGGGCAACGTTAGCGAGACATTCCTGCTTCTCGGCGCAATCTCCTCCTTCTTTTTTACCCTCCCCAAACTCCAGTGCCGTCTCGTCCGGGTACTGCTACTTCTGCCGATGCTTCTGATGTTTCGGCTTCGGCTTCAGCTCCTCAAGCAGCAAGTTCTGGGGGCAAGGGCGGCGGGTCGAGCTGCGCGCAGTTCTGAGCGAAGTCATCGAGGGCTAAGAAACTTGCCAGTGGGGCCACTTGCTTGGTGTTGTGGCTGATTAGCTAAGCATAGCGCCGCCAGCCTATTTCGCGACATCGCGGGGACTGACTCTAATTAATTAGGGCTCGGAGCATAAGATATTGAACAATGCCACTTACGGCCCATGTTCTAGATTCTCTTGAGTGCCTGGACTCTCTCGTATACCTAGACTGGCCGGTGGTTAGCGTCCGTTCCATGTTCACCGGGTAGCAGATGGCCATTGGCCAGACACCAAGGCTCATCGCACGTACCCGCTAACCCCAGCATGCACCACCACTCGCATCTAAGCCGGAATGAGTTGAGCTTATAAGGCTGAGAATGTTAGAGGAAAGCACGGAAGGAATAACCAAGACGCACGTTATATTATATCTTTGCTGTAATTTTTCGTCCGGTCCTCTAAGAGCTGGCATAACGGACCTCATTGTATGTACAGTCAGTCCACTTGCAATCGAGTTATTCAAGCTGAACGCGTTGATGGCTGGACGAGTTTATCAGTCATTCGTGTATGGTCACCGAGGTAATTTTGTATAGGCCACCCACACATTCGGATCAACATGCACATACTCTTCTCGATCCGACTGGCGTTTTCAATTTCAATGCTACTCTCACTCATCGACCAAACGGACGCGGAAACGCCGTTGGGTACATGTAGCTTCATAAGTCAATAAATCTCGTGTTTGCACAGTTCTGGCTCAAAATGATACAGTTGGCGAGAAGAGAATGAGGCACGTAGATACTTATAGCTCACTCAGTTAACATAGCCAGATCGATCCGCTATCTAGACTTCAATGTTAGTAAGTGCTTTAGTCCGACATTGAAGCTAGGTAGCCATCAGGCGATCGGTGCGAGCTGGATCTTAGCTTCGTATTTCCTTCCGCACTATATGTATATAGTTTGAGGTATCGTTCTTTGGCTTTGCCAGAGGCTCAGAACCTGCGGACTTCATACACATTCGCCCTCATTACTACGGTTCGTGCGAGCTGTACCAGCAAAGATACTACGGGTCACAAAATCTGAACCGGCGAAGATGAGAAATGCCAGTGCCTCGTATCAATAGACGTGTAGGCGAGAAGTGACGTCTCGTATGCGCTGCTCGCGCATTTTGGAAGCAACCCTATCGATTACGGCAGGTAACTACAGACGCGCTTGCCTAGAGACCCCAGTCGGGCTGATCATATATCTGTCCGTCATGCCTATCACCAAGTCATATACCCCTCAAGAGGCGATTTAGAAATCTCCGTGGTTCCCAACTTCACACTCCAGTCTTCATCCATTAAGTGAATACTGTACCGTCCGTGACCAAGACTGCTCTCCATCCGTCGCTCTTGGAAAAGCCGCTTCGGACGACAACAATGCTTTACCGTATATATAGTAAGAAATTGTCACATTAGCCACCACACCAGAATGGAGACACACCCACAAGATGCCGTCTTATTCCTATGTATGATGTATATATATCAACTGTTACAGTCCTGTATGGTTGGACTCGGTCCTTGCCTTGTGACAGAAGAGTAATTTAATAGCTCGTCGGGATATACCCAATCAGGCAGTCTATATTTTAAAGCGATATTGCCTTGTGATTTAGAGGCCGCGCAAGCTATAAAGCATGCATCATATGTGCCCAGGGGAACGAGAACGGCTTCTCGGCCCCTTTGGCATTTTCACGAGTAGAAAGAGGTAGTCAGAACATGCACTCAGTCGTGAGGACAAGTGGAAGATAGACGCACGTCATTGTTCACATGCTTTCGTAAAAGCCCGCCTTGATCCTCGCCATTGGTAATTTTGCTCGGAAAACGCTGTGAGTACCCAACACAGATTTTCGGTGGTATTGGCGACTTCCGGGTCACCCGAGGGTCTAGTCCATGCTGCCGATTAATACAACCTTACCTATGTGCCGGATCACAGTCAGGGGGCGGGTCATTCAGAAGCGAAGGTAAAGAAACCGACGTACTTTAATAGAACGTAGAGCCATAGACGCTAATTCAAGTGAGTAGGTCCATGACGAGCCTCGTCTGAGGGCCGTTCACTTTCAGGGACACATAACTCGGAGAAGAGAAGAGACTCTCGTGAGGAGAATGCCACGCGAGGACAATCTTTCAGCGCCAGATTGCATACCCAATGGCTGAGGCTGAGCATGCAAAACGCAAACAGATGGCTAATGAAGGAGCCCCCGCTTTGCCACCAGAAAGGAGGCAGCAATCGGCCCTCGAGGTAGCGTTCTGAGGTAGCCTCACGATGGGCCCGGGAACACGGACTGCAACCTCTTAGCGAGCCGAGCCGCCGTCGGTCTCGTCTCTCCTGCGTCCTCACATCAGCCGTACGCCCTCTTGGCACAGTTTTTGCCCATTTTGACACGTTCCGCCCCCACGGAGACTCCAACAAGCGCTGCTCAGCCCTGGGTCGGGTTGGCGGCGTCCCATCGTCGATTCCAACTTCGATTGGGGGCATGATCCAGTGCAACGCGGCACGGCTGTCTACCTCCCTCACTGTCTTCCTGACGAGGCCAGGATCAAAGCAGGGCAAAATTAAATGTCTAGCGAAGTCCCTATTTTCCCATCGAGCCTGCGGTTACGGTGGTTCGCCATCAACTCGTGCTGATGATGTGGTCTTCCATATTCGTTCCTGGTCGACGTCAGGCCGTTTGGAAGGCGTATAGATTCGACTCATCCCCGGCACGATGCTAATAAATAGGGAATAAAGGTTCCCTCGAAAAGCAGCTCGTACTACTCAGCGGCCAGCCTGGCCTCGTAGAAGCATAAATGCATGCAACAATCTCACTTCATTAGGGGCCAGCCATGTTGACAATCTTGCACGCAGCTAATGGCTTTATTAACACTTTCACATTCATCTCATTCAATTATCCCCGATGAAGACGGGCGTTTATCCGATTCTTTATGCGCACGGCGCTGCGTCATCGTCCGTGTTCCTAGAAGGCGGTCAAATCTGCATGGCCAGGATCCGCACCTCGATCTCATCACAGAATTCAATGCATTCAATATTTATGCACATTCGTAACACTCGAAGTCTCCTGTTTCATCACACACCTTGATATTTCTCTATGACGGTTTTTAATATGTATACTATTGAATCATGTATAGAAGATGTTAGCTGCGCGACGCCGGCGGCTCGCCGCATGTGTGCATGTGCGCGTATACCAATGTGTTTTGGTCCCATCCTAAGAATCCTTGACCGTGACTTTTGCTTCCTGTAGAGCCACGCAATGTTAATTATACTCTGTCATCGGCAATCTCTCGTCTTATGCTCATTTCCCACCCAATCTTCATTCTCGATACGCTCCATGTCTCCAGCACTTGGGTACCGAGGCGAGGTTCGTCCTGTCGCTATACACAAACTCGGCCAGGCCGCCGAGTACAACCTGCGGAAGACCGCTTCTTTCGCTTCTGTACATGTAGTATTGAAGTGCCGTAGGAGTCGCAAGCTCCCATTTCAGGAGCGTCCGTGGCGTAGAAAGGTGCAAAAACCGGTCCCAGCCCGAGGACAAGCGGTAAGTTAATGCCTCTCATTCGCGGCTACGTAATTTATAAGGCGATGCTCCTCGCAGCTCATGCCAATAAAGGAAGTGTCGTCTTATACGTCCCATGAACAACCTGGCGGGGTCCCACAAGGCAGGGATTTTGCACCAGTGCAGTTCGAACCTCACGAGAGTACGGTGTATGTACCGGTAGTTGCTTGTACCTAAGTATTTTGAGCTCTTTGGCAGTTGCGCGGCTTGACGTGAAGCTGAGCAGTAAGTGATGAATACCTGCATTGGCTACGTGCCGTACGTAGCACGGTATGTTAAGTCGACGTAGAGCCCTCCAGGCAACCTCTCCGGCCCTTGTGTGGCTTCCTTGGCAATGTTCTGACTCCTTGCCCAGCTTCCTGGTTGACAGATTGAGCGGCCTGATCGCAAGACCCATATTCTTCGGCAGCACGAGTCATCCAGTTTACCTACACCTTCGAGGCAATGGCCAGATCTTTTGCTGCTGGGCCTTGGCTTGAGAGCCACCTAGGCCAGTTACCGTCATCCGTGAAAAGGGTCAAGTGTTTGTGATGGACCAGGTTGTCTAAGTATTTTTTACGGGTAGACACGTCAGTCTCAAGAGGGCGCTGACCAGGCAACCCCAGCCTAGTCAATCCAAAGCTTCTTCAGACCTACTCCAAGGTCCCAGTGTCAATGGTCACCTATGCCGGCAGGTGTGGAGTGGATCGTCGTTGTATCAGCTGAAAACTGGCTTCGGTGTGGCTTTTGTTTCTGTTTCTTTACGGAGAATTACCTTCCGCAGGGTAGCTGTCGTACGATTTTTACTCGGAGAGCAGTTGGGAGACTTGATACGTACAGTGAACAGTACGGGCTATAATGCGAATGACTTCGGATACTGCCGATAGATATATTCGATTACGTATGTCAATGCGTGATAGACTGATGTGTCCATTTGCCTGATGCATTATATTCGACTCGAATGTGTATCAGAAAGATCGGCTGACTAGGCATATAAAGAGCCTAGTCATCTCTCACTACTGTTTGTATCAGCCTCACCATCCATCAGCCCATCAGTCGCTGCGCCTATCGATCTACACTCACATCCCGTCAGCAAAACACGCAGGAATCATGGCCAAGACTCTCTTCGCCCTTGCTCTTTTCGCCCTTGGCGTAACGAGCCAAGTCATTAGCCATCCGAACCAACCCGACTCTTCATGGGACAGCTGTGTGGCTGCTGTGTCCAAAGTTCGCAAAGACAAGAACCTATTTTGCGTGCCTGGGAACAGAATCCATGTTTACCACGGAAGGGCCTTCAAAAAGATCCACGCCGCCTGTGGCCCTAAACAGCGCCAAGATGCCGTTCTCGACGCTTGCCGAAAGACTACTCTTACTCAGGCAGACGAGTGCAAGAATTACATCGAACAAATGCTGGAGGAATCTGCTGCCGAGCACTGCAAAAAGGACCCGCTGCTGAAGGAAATCCGGGCGCTGTTGCCGCAAGTAAACATGCTCTGCAGCTCAGAGGATACTGTTCGATCGGCTTGTACGGGTATCGCAAAGGAGAACAAGGCATCGGGTACATCGACGAAGGGTTTTACAGGCCGTTCGACTTAAGGCTCCATAGTTTGGTAGGAAACTCAGTGGACATGACTTGAATTCGGGCTGAATTTAGGTCGGTAAAGATAATAACACTGCAAGTTCTACTCTTATCTCTTATCATTGTACGCAATGTAATCGCCATTATGAGTCGTTATGTCGCTCCGATCGTTCGACCAAACGTAGGCAAATTGTGACACCCGTCTCTCGAGAAACCACCGAGTGTTAGGACTCATCCTCTATTACTACTTCAAGGAGGAGGAGAGGCAAGTAAAATGTGTGCGATGCACGTGTTGTGTACATGTATGTTGTGTCCCTGAAGGCACTTCTATCCCTATGTGTAGTAGCCACTGATATGGACTGAAAGCTAAGACTTACCGCCGTGCACGGCGCAGCACGGGTTTTTCTCAAAGACAGACGTGAAGGCTGAATGAGAACAGCTATCTATGATTTCTTTCTAGCCACGGAGGACGTAGTAGGCCAATCCTGATATCATGTCAACATGGCCGATAGGCGTTGGCATGATCATACGGAGTGGTAATCAACGCAATGCACTCCACCCGAGTAGCCAGTTGAGTGATTTGGTTGCTTTCTGAACTGACGCTTTGGATTGATCCTCGAGTTGGGCGTTGCGTTGATACTTGACACGTATGTAGTTGACCAGGAGCCCCCATAGTAGATTGACACATTGGATCAGAGTGATATATGTGACCGGCTAACTGAAAGTACAGCGAAACGTCTTATTACTCGACAGGTCAGAATTCAAACGTCATGTCCGGAGTGAGTAAACGAATAAGTGGAAATTGAGCCATCGAGTCAGCTATGCCCGCTTCGCCTCCCATACTATATATATATGGGTATAATAAACCTCCAGCCACTTATAGATGTACACGTAGCGGCAGTGATCCCGCCCAATTCGGTGGGCTTGACGGCGCCCTCTAGACCTGACCTGTATCCTCGGATCCGGTGCTGATGACATTGGACGCGTTGTTCACGAGATTCGACGACGGACTGTCGAATATCTTGACATTCAGCAAAAAAAGGGGCCAGAAAGAGGCATCGTCACGTCTACCACCTGGTCTACCTCGGCCGCTTCCTCCTTCTCATGTCTGCCGCCGCCGCGTTCATTCTTGATTATAACACCGCCTCGTCGTCGTGCATGACCTTTGGCCGTGTTGAAACATCGCGAAGAAGTTTAGTAAAGGGCCAGGCGAGACTTTCCGAAACGCTCGGCCTTTCTCCTTACGCCATGAGTATATTGTTCTGCTCCTGTAGTAGAACAAATCCCGCCCTCCAGTGTGTTCACGTGCGACGTCAGAGCACCGCCAAGACTGCTGGCTCCTGCTTTGGACTGATTCGCAAAAGGGCAGAATGGTCGTAGCAGAGGTGGTCCGGTTTCTTTGCCCGTCCTGTGGACCAGTAACTCCGTCAAGCTGACGTCGGACAGTTGGTTGTAAGCAATCTGCTAGATCTAGCCGCCGTCCGCAAATGTTTGTATATAAATTCCATTTTTCTCAGTCTTTATGTCTTGTCAACTTCTGCTCCTCAACTTCCAGCCGTCTTTTCTCGTTGTAGAACCTCTGAACCTTCTATCCGCTTCGAACGGCCTGGGCAGACGACAATTAGCCGCACACAACACAGTCATCCAAGGCCGGCGTCGGCGGTCTTTCTCCCGTTTGAATCATGGAGACCATGTACGACACAAGGCTTGAGCAATTGCCGGCAGACGCCATCAATGGCGGCTGCGTGGGCAACTTTGACCGGGAGCAGGCCAGCTTCTCGGGCGAGATGGGGAGCGACGACTCGACTACCTTCGCCCGTGCAATCGATAATATGACGCCTGCGCCCAGGACATTCGCCAGCAGGGACTTTGGATGTGACGGCAAGTGCAAAGAGCCTGCCAGGGGTGCGTCTTGTCTTCAGCATCTCGAGGGACTCACATCAACGTCGGAGGCCACAGTCGGTGCAGTCGACAAGTTGCGGGTGCTGGGAGGCCAGGTTGGCGGCCCGTTGCCGCGCTTGCTCTTCCCCGGGAAGCAGAAGTGTGGCGGCTGTAGCCGTTCGCCGGCCTGGGACTGCCTGGAGTTGCCGAGCCAATGGTTCACGGGCGTTGAGCCGGCACCGACGACGAACCTATCTGAGGTGCTGGGCAGCTCCGTCACGACCCCCTTTGCGCTCGTCGACACATGGAGGAAGAAGGCTGTCTCCAGACTCGAGGGCACCGTTTCTCATGCTTCCGATTCCTTCGCCTGGAGGTTGACCAGATGCGAGTTGCAATGCTCTGACGGTGATGTTCGCGTCAACGAGTCGTCCGGCAGCGATGACGACGGGGATGTGGGAAGCTTCCGGTACCAGGGGTCAGTGCCCGTGTTGGGATGTGCCTAAGACGCCCTGGCACAGCAGATATTCGCCGTCGGCTCTCTTCGAAATGCCAGGATGCTGAACGTCGTCATGTGTGGCGTGGAGCTGTACCACATAGCCGCCAAACTGCTGGAGATGCGTGACAGCACCATGACCAGCGGACTCGACACACGTATCGGCGGGCTCGTGACGTCGAGCCGACGTGCCGTCTTCGAAAAGATCGAGGTCCGCGGCGCGCTGCCGCCCAAGCTTAGCGGCTATGCGACATGCCCGACGGATAAGTACAGACTCCTCTATGAGCGAGAGCGTGCCTCGGGTGCCATGCGAAACGCCAGCGTCTTCGCTATGTCTCTTGTCTATAACCGTACCGTCTACGGCGGGAGCCTGTCCGGAATATGGGCGCTCATGGACTCGGCCTTCATGTTTGACTATTCGATGGCCAGCTGTAACGCAGGCCTGGGCAACAAGGTCAGGGAGACGTTTTGGACGGTGCGCGGCTACGAGACAGGCAACGCAGCGCTCGATGCCCATATTCTCGACATCATAACCGTCATGAGCTGCGGCTACTCCGCCCTCAAGGCCAAAGCGGAACTCGAAGACGCGAGGGAGCTTCAATCCAAGCCTTGCATCGTCGTGTGGGATGACCTGGCGGCACTGGCGCGGTACAGGCTCGCCGACGCCGCCTTCTGCCACGTCTTCTACGACAGCCCGGGCGACGAAGCCAGCCTGGCCATGGTAGGCCTGGGTACCGCGATCCACGATCTCATCGACATCGGGCCGGACGTGACGTGCGGCGAGATCAGTAACGTCGTACCGACGCTGACGGGAGGCGAGCTGTCGTTTGAGCGGTTACGGTCTGTTTATATCGGGCTGGTGGCGACACTCGAGTGGTTCACAACGCACGCCCCTTTCAACCCGGCGGCGCTGGCCATCATGATGACGCACTGGTGGCAGCTGGGAAACATGAGGCACCGAACCGTGACGCTGATGAGCCGCGTCGCCACCTCGCCCGAGTACGCCGCGAGTCCCGAAAGGCTAGCCCAGGCGCCGTCACTGCGGACGCTGACGCACGAGAATGGGATTAAGTGCGAGACGGGACAGGCCGTGCTGGACAGAGAACGGGCTGAAATGGACGAGATCGAGGCATCGGGGCCAGCCGAGATCCAGGCGCTGGTCAAGGCACTCGTCCGTCCGGTGCTGGATTATGCCGACGGGCGGGAGAGTCACCTCCCGATCGAGGCGGCCTTCTGCGCCGATGTTCTGGACGCCTGCCTCTCCCGCCAGCACTCCGAAAAGATCCGGATGCTTTGGCGCCTAACGTTGGTGATGTGGAAGTGCGGCGCTATGTGGGCGACGGTGCTTGCGAGCACGCAGTACGCCCATGAAGGCCGTACCAACTGCGATCGCGGGCGGGACGACCTGCAGGAGTCAACCTGGACTTGATTAAAATTTGGAGAAAGGAAAAGGCCGAAGTCTTCTGCGAAAATTTCTCATTCTTGGCTATTGTCTGGCGCCATGTCGGCAGGTCGTGTTCGTGATGGTGACGGTCTAATTTAGACTGATAGATTGATATACTGTCTAGTGGGGCCCCCAAGTCGGGCGGATCATCGTTTTCCCGGCCCCCACCTCTATAGTGCTCGAGGAGGAATGGGTAAGCGGCATAGTCATCTCTAACCTCCAACTTCTTCTTAAGCTCGCACACAATGGATGAACTCGTCGGCTCATCTTCCCCCGAAGCCCGACGGCATGTCATCGACCGCTTCCTGGCCTCTCTGACGCCATGGGACGTCTTGCATCTGCGAGCCCGGCTTCGCGAGGGCAAAGTCACGGTACAGGGCCTCGCCTCCCTAGCCGACTTACCGGGGGAGCTCGTCGACCTCATCGCCCAACACCTGCATGTCGAGGACGTCCTCAGCTGTCGCCTCGTCTGCAGGAGCTGGCTTCGGGCCTGGGATGGAGAACACGTTTCTTCTACCCTCTGTCGCCACTTCTTTCCTGGACTGCTACAGAGCGGCGTTAAGACCCCTGCGCGAGACTTATTCTTGCCAACAGCAGGGCGCTTTCTGCGGCGACATGTGGCACAGCCTGTGCAAAAGACGTTCATCCCCTGGGATGCTTCATGGAGCTCGTCCGTCTTTCAAAATCGGCATCCGTCAAAGAACGTCCCTTCACTGGCCCAACTGGACTCTTCTCCCTTCTATGGCCACTCCCTTAATGATCCGGTTCTGTACAAAGACGGAAAATTAGCATGGCAAGTAGATCTGGCTCGCGTAATTGTTGACGATTTGTATACCCACAAACGGCAATTTTGCTCAACTGGTCCGTCTCTTGTCATGTCGGCCCATCGACTGGTGCTCAAGGCAGTCACCGGGCATTTACTCATATTCGTCTCGTATAGAGCCGACGTACTATACGGGCCCTTTTCCAACATGGTGTGAGATTCGACCTGACTCCCGAGATATCATACAGCGCGGAAAGGGAAGCCTTACTCCATACACGTGCTGACTTGGAAATTGTGAAAACAGACAAGTTTGGCACCTGGGACTCGAACAATGGAGAAAAGTACACCTACCGGCACCATTTGCATACTGCTATGCTGCGGATGACAGGGTCGCTTTCGTGACCTCTCAGGAACATGTTATCTCCTGGAGCTGGGCCGGCAAGGCAACGGAACTCGACGTCGAAAGACACCTAAAGCCCCCGGCCGCAGAGCGTGGTCGTGGTCACCGGCTGCCAGGGGTAATATGGCATCCGACCAGACGGAACGAATTGTTCGTCGTGCGGACATACTGTCTGGACACACCTTGTGAGTGAAATCCCCCCTCACCGCTCTAGTTGCCACCGTATCCGTGATCTCTTTCTTTGTATAGCAAGTCTATTGATTGACCGGGCGGCTTAAGCAAAACCGCCCTCTCCCCCACTGCCTCCTGATATCCCGGCTGCATGCGTCATCCGAGTTTTACAATATCAGGATGGGCAGCTCGAGGGGCAGTTTGAGAAGAGCTTCTCGGCATGGGCGTATAACAGTTCTGGACGACTCGAAACGCGCAATTTCCTTGGAAACGGCCGTTTCTGTCAGCAGCTGGATGCCCACGGGCTGCATTGGGTCGGGATTCTAGATGAATCCGAGGATCCAGGCTCCAAGGCGGGGTCGAATATGTACTCCGCCCTACCCGTTCGACTAACTGTGGTCGGTTTCAATGTCCTAACCCGGAGCTTCACCAAACGCCGCTATATGAGCTCTTACCACCAGCATGCTGTAGTCTTCAGAGGTCAACGTATGGCTCTTGTCGCGCATGGCACGGTGTGGGATGACCAGCTTGTCGGCGTCCTTGGTGTCTCGATGGCAGATGGCGAAATGCCCGACACGCCGCAAGTCACCTGCTTTCTCGCACGGGAGGCGAGGACGGCTCTGGACAACACCGTCCGGTGCGAGCAAGAGCTCGGCGGCTACATTGACTCCTTACGGGCCTATCGCATGTTTAGCGACCAAGACTTCTTTTTACTCGCCACGGAGCACGGTATCTTGGTTTGGACCTTTTTACAGGAGCCCAAGCTATCGAGCATCAAAGACATAGCATCTGATTGACCTCTGAATCGCGACATACGTCTTAGTTATGTGATAATATAGCGTCTCTATCTGATGACTGCTTGGTCGCCCAGGTGCTCCGCTCGTTCAAGGCGTGATTTTGGGGCTTGAAACGATTGAGTCTCCCTCGCAGCCGAGCGAGACATACTAGTAGCATTGCGGCTGTCACAAAGGCATCAGACGCGGTATATCATGGACTCGGCTTGAAAGACCTCGAAGACCAAGAACAAATATCTGGCGAGAAAAGTTGAGTGACAGCTTTACATTATCACATGACCTATCTGTCGTGTCTATTACCTGTGTATATGTGTACAGAATCGCTTTTCACTTACAGCTCGCGCTATGTATAACATACACGCGCACTTACCTCGGCCGTGTCTTCATATCTTCAACGAGCGTTTGGCGTTTTTTTTCTTCCTTTGGTTTCTTTGCTGAAACACTCTTTCTGTTTTTAGCAGCAATCTCAACCGGGCTCTCCTCCAGCCGTAACTGGTGCAGGAGGGGATAATTTACCAACCTCGGAATCTTTTGCCCCCTTCCCTTGCGTCGAGTGTTAGTGTTAAAGGCTGGAATCGTTTTTCCGGGTTTACCGTGTCGTTAAAAGCCACCAATTGACCTTTGGGCCAAATACTGTCACTGCGCCATGTTCTTGTCCACGATAACCTTTCGATTCCTGACTGCTGCACAAGTCATGAGCCTGCACAGACGTCACATTTCAGAGGCACTGCCAGCTCAACCCGCCATGCTGAAGTCTGCCGTCAGCTCACCGCTAAACCCTGGGAATTACCGGCAGACAGACAGGTTCCAGCTGGCCGGTGTTCTTGCCGAGAGGATCATTCTGAATCATCCATTCCAAGATGGCAACAAGCGGACTGCGCTTTATGCTGTGGACATGTTTCTCAAGATCAACGGGCATCAGCTTCAGAAATCGGGAGCGGCAAAAGACGAACATTACAACGAAAGCGTGGCAAAAGCCCATATACGCGTAGTGACGATAGAATGGACGGCTGAGCAGCTGGGAAAATATTACGAAAGCATAGCTCAACCTCTAACCAACGTTGAAACGGACATGAAGCTCTACTAGACGAATGCAGTTGCTTACAAACCAAGACGAGGAGTGGCATCAGGCACACCGAAACTATAGACTGGAGATTCGGTAGGCGTCCACCCGAGTGTCAATGCGAAGAGCGGGAGAGCCACAGGCACGCTCTGCTTCGACGGGGACGAGGTGATGCATGACACACACGAATCATCACTGATTTAAGGTATGCCTCTCGAGGTAGATATCTTATCTTATATCGCTGATGGCATACATCCCGAGAGACATAAGAGGCAGAGGCATAAGAGACAAAGCCGCGAGAGGCAAAGGCATGAGAGGCACGGAACATCAATGTTTATTACCAACTAGACGTAAAGCGCACCGTACGTTTATCCACTCAGAGTATTTACTTACACACGTACGTGCTGTCTGATAATACAAACGTGTCGTTTGTGGTGTGTCATCATTCTGGGCAAAGAAGCCCATGTATGCCTAACGTAATGTAATGAACATTTTC
The DNA here is from genome assembly GCA_002591385.1 of Cordyceps sp. RAO-2017. Classification (NCBI taxonomy): domain Eukaryota; kingdom Fungi; phylum Ascomycota; class Sordariomycetes; order Hypocreales; family Cordycipitaceae; genus Cordyceps; species Cordyceps sp. RAO-2017. The sequence continues at coordinate 2,246 of NJEV01000358.1, read as the reverse complement.
GGCGATGGCGACGGAGGCATGTATGTAGATCGCGTGGTGTTCTAACGAAAAACTCAGGTAACCAGCCTGTCTTGCGCCACGTTGACCAAAGCGTAAGAATGCTAGTCAATCGTCAGCCTATTCGCTGCCAGGACTCGAATGCTTACCCTCGGCGAAGAGGTCTAGTACCGATCTTACCAGCCGATGAGATGCATCCGAGGCGAAAGCCCTGCGGGAACTTTCATTGCGTTGGAACATTTAGCAACGACAACCAGCAGGAAAACGAACACCTTAAACCTTGTTTGCTTTTTCCGAAACAGATAGTCGAACGCATTAGTACGTCCCGGGATATCCATAAAACAATGGAACTGCAATGTTTCTGCTGTCTAGGCGTCAAACGGAAGGATCTCACTCATCCGGAATGAGGCCCCCTTGCTCACACCAGATACCAGAACGGCATTGTCGGTTCTTCTTCATTCGACACTTTCATTCCCATCCAACTTGCATGAGGAAATATATTAAGCGGGTGATAAGCACCTGCTAATTCTATTCCCCCCTTTTCGTGGCGCTGTTTCGTGCCTATCGTGTTTACTCAATGCACTGATCACGGTACACGTGGTCCTGTTTATCCGGCCATCTGGACACTCAACCTCAGAACGAACAGCGATCACGAACCGCTGGCCTCAATTTCAGCTCTTCTTGCTGCATGCGCAGAGGTGGGGTTGTACCATCCTATGGGGAATGAGGAAGACGCAGCCGCAATGCTCGTTGCCGCTCTCCTCGTGTGCATATCTCTAGCCGCCCTTCCGAAGCCCTACTTTTTCGTAGTCTACATGTACCGACTATCCTCGGAGCCAGGGGCCTCTTGGGGCAAACATTACAGACGGATTCAACGTCCTGTTCATTTCTCGAGGTTACGTCTGCTTGAGAATCTCCATGACACCTTTGAGCCTTTCATGGCTTTCTAGACACGACTCCTCCTACTCGTCTATTTCTCGCGATAAGCATTCACACACTCTTCTTAATAACCCGCAGAAACTCACAAGCAGGCGATCCATTTATAGTAAGGCGGTTCGTCGCTCCCCAAAGCCATAAGGTCGCAGGACTTACATTGCAGTCGGACATCCGAGGAAGGTCTCTTTCCAGAACGATTCGTGGATACTGCATGGAAGCTTCAGAACACAGTCTGATTAGCAAGCGAAAGCCATTGACGAAGGAGAACTGACCGTGTGCGAAATATTGGCTATTGTGATGGAACTGCAGTGGGAATCTGTTCGGGTCGTTCAAAGCAAAACATAACCCGGCTTGCTTGGCAGCTGATTTGAATTCTTGGCCAATATCTTTGACGACCTGGACAAATGCCTCGTCAGGCTCCTCAGGCTCCTCAACGAAGACATTAAGCCGGCGCATCACAGGGGATCCGTTTGTTCCGACGCTGATGATATTTGCTCTCTCGGGGTGGAATGCTCTCGAACTTCGAAAAGGAGCTCTTATGGTCGCGCCCTGCACCCGGAGTATGGGGGCATGCGCGGTACTATCGAGCAAATTGGCGGCATGATCCAGCAACTAGAGGTATTCCTATACACGTAGTCGAAGATCCAGACACGTCTGGTTGAGAACACGGCATAATTTGGAAGGTCCCAACTTTCGCGAGGCCTGTAATGGAAGAGGGGATATGAAGGGCTGAGCCACCTTGTATGGTGACACCAATCTAAGTTCGTGCAGGACGCATCATGGGTAACTCCATGAGTAATGACGTGGTCATGGGCAAGTAAGCGGGCGCTCAAAGCACGTTATAAAGCCCACAGCCCCCAGGACTTGAAAAGTTGACAGACTAAAATGTATGATGCTCATGCAGGCTGCCTGTCGTGCATGCATGTCAGGGAGGGTGGGTGTTGTGTGAATAGAAACTACGGCGTCCCGATTTCCCGGAAACTTCATGTTGTCTGGAGATCCGAGTTCTCAAGTCGCGTGCTCTCCCTTGCACCTGACACCGCATTGAAGCCGTTACGCGGAATGCAGCTTACCCGTATGAATTCATCAAGGCTTGTCGGGACACCACATCGTTGTCTGCCACATTCCTGCCATACTGAATTCGATGATGCGTTGCCGGGAAGTCCGACTGGACGTTGACTGTCTTGTGTCTTGACTATGCCTTTCCCAGCCTAGCAATGCGTAGCATAATAAAGTCTGGTCGATGCGCAGGCGAGTGACTGACACGTTTCAGGACGCTTATGCTTGGCGCAGAAATATATATATATATATAT
>NJEV01000357.1:0-21265 GCA_002591385.1 Cordyceps sp. RAO-2017 | reverse complement strand
TTTTTTTTTTTTTCCTTCTGCCCGACCTCGTGGTCGCGCTGCGGGACCGGTCACGCAGGCCGCGGCGATGGAGGGAACATTGGTGGCGATGCTTGATGCAGATAGTTACAAGACAGGGCCGAATGGAAGAAATGATTGTCCATACTCTTGCCGCTGCTCCTGCCCGATGCCCGAACACCGCCTTGGCCAAACCCAAACTTCGCCCCATCTAGTGCCGCCCAGCCGTCAAAAGCCCGTGATGCCGCCTCCGCTGTCACTGTCCCGTCCCCCTCCCCGCCTCCTCCCTAATCCCGGCCCGTCAAGCGGGCGTCGCCACCAACCGCTACCGGCGAGCTGCCAACGCGCCGCCTCACATGCTGATTGGCGCCGCCCCTCCGTCCGCTGACGACAAGCGCAAACACAAAAGTGATTGAATAAAATATTCGTCTTAAAAAAAAAATCAAACCTTTCCTTCATGCGGCCTCGGCGCCAGCAGCTCGTCATCGCCGCGCGCTTGTAGACCAGAAACAAGAGGAAGAGAGGGGGAGGTGGGTGCAAGCCAGGCGGGCGAGACGGACTACCTGGATACGTCGGCAGGGGCGGAAAAGCAGGACCGTTCAGCGCAACAATAAGACGGTGAATGAAGGCAGCCAACAAGGCAGAGAGCACGAGTGGATGCGGGCGGCAAGCGAACAAGGGGCTCAGCTTGTAGCGACAGAACAAGGCCCCGATCGTGTGTCGAGGCCTTCGGACCACCGGGCAGCCCCGTTCCGTCGTAGACGGGACGCCTGCCGTGACGAGGCCGGTGCGCGGAGGGACATGGCCGGTCCACCAGCCAGGCCCGAGCCTCGGGTCTCCTGCTCCTCGGACGAGTGACGAGTCCGGAAACGCGGAGGCCGATACGGCACTGGCCGCGCTCTCGTACGACGGTCGGATCATGCCCGGTACGGTACGACATCATCGCTCTCCCATCGTGTGCTTGTCTGCTCGCCCGGGCGCCGACTACGTGCTCCCTTCGACACATACATACACGTCGGCTTCCTTCGACGCTGCCCAGGCCAACGTGCTTCTTCTCTCAGCATTAACTGCCAGCCTCGCCGCTGCCCTCCCCGTCGCGAATCGCCCCTGAAAGCTGTGCGGGTATCGTCCATACAAGTACAAGTTGATCCAAACCGGGCCCCCCAGCTTTTTTTCATCAAAGCCGCTCCCCTGCCCCTGGCCCCCTTGCCCCCCGCCGCGGCTCCCGGTCGGGGCGGAGAGATGTATCCAGAGACGCCTGACGAAGCCCCCCTCCCCTCTCGCTCCGTGACGGAAATAAAGGAGATGAAGAGAAGGACAACGAGAACAAAGAGAACAAGGGTGAATATCCAGTTGGTGGGGAGGGGAAAGAGTAACAAGAAGAAAAAAGAGAGAAAGAAAGAAAAGACGGAAAAGCAAGAGCAGAACAGAAACCGTGGCCCCCTTTTTGCGCCGAATCGAATGATGCCCATGCAAACATGCATCCCGCCGGCTCCCCCTCTTCCCCCATTCTCCAGCCTCGCCGCATATCTGTGCCCGGTAAACGCCGATGGAAAAACTCCGGTCCTGTTCTGACTCCGTCTCTCGGACCCAATGGACCCAATGGAGAGTGCCAGTGGTCGGCGGCCGTCGACTGCCCGCCGCCCCAGGCTGCAGGCCCGGGAAGCTCCCGGGCTGTTCGTGTCACGATCCGAACGCCCCCGCTGTTACCCGTCGGCTGCATCGTGCCCACGCTCGAGCTCCGGTGGGCGGAGACGACGGCTGCTTGTGCCCTAGGACCCCACCGCGAGACACGAATCCAGGATGCCGTCCAGCATGTCCACGTCCTGGTGCTCCGCGCCGTCCCACCACGCGTCGCTGTCGACGTCCATGGCGTCCGAGTGGCCGTTGGGGAGCCACCTGTCCTTGGCCGCCTCGTGAAGCTCCTCGGCCTCGGGGGCCTCGCCGTTCATCCACGTGTAGTCGTTCCAGTTCTCCAGCTCGCCCTCGCGGTATCCGAACAGGACCTGCGTCATCAGTACCGGGAACTGCGCCATGCCCGTCTCGGACATCTCGAGGGCCAGCCGCAGGTCGGCCATGCCAAGCGGCCCGCGCTCGCAGGCCGCCTTGGCCTCGACCGGCAGCAGGCCGCTCTTGTCGCGCGTCACCTCGCCCCGTAGGGCGCCCTCCTCTTCCAGGCAGAGCTGCCGCTGGTACTTGTGCGTCTGTATCCATGTGGTCCCGATGCCGAAGCCGGCGCTGCCGGAGTCGCCGGGCCCGTTGCTGCGGGTGCGGCTGAAGATCTGCGTCAGAATCTCCTTGATGAAGGTGTCGACCGCCACGGACATGAGGTGCGGCGCGTCCGCAACGTGGCCGCCTGCCAGTCCTGCTTCGTAGCAGAAGGGAAGCATCCGTCCCGTGATCAGGCCGACGTCCGGGAACTCGCCCGACTCGACCGCCAGGGGCTGGGCGAAGCGCTTCCGGATCTCCAGGTCAAAGTCTGGCACGGCAAGCCGTCAGCAGCGCACGTTGCGTAGAGACTTGTCCCCGCTTCCGAGACTCACTCATCTTGTTGATGCCTCCCGCCGCGCTCGACGGCGGCTCGACGACGGCGGATGGTCGTCGGTAGGATTCCAGCAAGGTGCTGGACAGGCTTTCGTGGGGATCATACTGGGGCCGGCGTCAGCAGCGGAAAAACGAATCCGTTTCAACGGGCTTCTCACATCGTTCTGGGTCAGGTCCTTGATGCGCCGCCTGTCCCGCGCCGGAAGCTGCATCACGTCTCCCTTGAGCCTGCGCTCGGCCGCGTCGCCGCTGACGGGCTTGCTCGCCGTCGTCGGGACGGGCTTGTCGTTGGCGCTGACCCAGGGGGCGACGCCCTGGTCGGGCATCTCGCGCGTCACATTGCCGAAGATGGCGGCGATGAGCTGGTTGTGGAGGTGATGCTTGTCGCCATTGTCGCCCCCGAGAATGGCATCGACCCGTTCCGAGTATTCGGCCTGGCTCAGGCGTCCTACAACGGGGCGGGCGCGTCAGTCACGGCTCCGGGTCGGGGGCGGGGGGCGGGGGGGCGAGGGGCGCATGCCCGTCAGGAACTCGGCCGTGGCCTCGGTGTAGACGGCCCATTGCTCGGCGCCGACGGCGGCCTTGAGCGCGCTGTAGAGGGGCTCGAGCTCGATGCGGGCGGGGATGATCTGGCTCGTCTTGGTGATCTTGGCTGTGCCGGCAGCATTGATGGACAGCGACTTGGCGGAGAGGACGGGGGTCGAGAGAGTGACGGTAGGACGGCTCAGGGCCGCGGGGTCGATGTCGGGCATGTTGGCCGGCGGAGGTTAGAGGCGGAGGCGTCGCGTGCGGCGGAAGGGCAACGCGCGACGCGCACGAGGGCTCATGAGTTGCATCAAACGGATGCCGGCGGCGATGCGATCGCGGCTCCGAGGTCAGGCCGATGGTGCGGGCATCGTGAGGCCGCGGAGTCGATGGCGATCTGTCGTCTGCTATTGACGGTAGGGAGGGACGGAGGTGAGGAACAGGCGAGGTCGAAATTTTGCCGAGAGGGCGAGCGCTAGCACTGGCCAGGGCGGGTGTCCAAGCGCTAAAGCCGGAGTAGCCGCTACCACGGTACCTAGGTAAGTAGACCTACCACCTGTATCGTACCTAAGGTACCTCCTCTAAAAGCCATCCCCGGCCTGCGTACCCCTCCAAGTCTCGGCGACTTGACCGCAACCGTCCGCCCGCCCGGCACAGCGGCGAAGCGGCGGGCGTGGCAGCCTGGATCCGAAGTCCCTCGTATCCCGCGTCAAGTACCGAGTACTTGCCGCACGGCTGGAACTGCAACTTCCAAGCCACCGCGGCGCCGCCTGTAGGCTTGCTGGGACCCGAGCCTTGCCTGGCGCGTCAGGCGCGTCTCCCCGAGATCCCAAATCTTGCATCGCTTCCCCGGGCCGTGATTCGGACGAGCCAAGCGCCGCGCCGCCACCGTCCTCCCTTGAACTCGTCGACCGCCGGGGCCTCCCGCCGCCCTTCACCTGCCGCCGTCTCCCTCCCGGCCCGACTATGCAGCCATGGCGCCCGACCGCATCGCCAACGCCATCGACAGCCTCATAGCCCATCTGATCCCCCGAAACCGCCGCGACGACGAGGCGGCCGCCCAAGACCGACACGATGCCTGCTTCGCGCTGGTCAAGTCCATCATCGACAGGTGAGAGCCGCCGAGGCCCGCTGCCTTCCGCTGCTGACGCCCGCCCCAGCCCGCCGAGCGCCGCCATCTCGTCCGACGTCAACCACGCGTCGGACCTCATCAAGCGAAAGCTCATCCAGTCCAACCCCAGCCAAGCCCTGCGCTTCTCCAACCTCTACTCTCGACTGCTTTCCCTGCCCGTCCTCGAGCACAAGTGGGCCATTCTCTTCCTGCTCTACCAGCTCGCCGACTCGCCCGACCCCAGCCAACGGATACCGTTGAGCCCGGTCAAGCCGTCGGCGCCAGGCTACCGCGACGCCGTCACCCGGGAGGCAATCAAGCGGCAAAACCGCGAAAAATCCAGAACGTCGCCCCAGGTGCCCAGGTTTGAGGAGGAGCAGTTCGGCGATGCCTTCCAACCCGAGGGCCTTCGAAGGTTCCCCCCGAACGAGGCAAGGCAAGGCGACGACGAGGGGCAGCCGCCGCCCCAGGCTGGTAGTGCAAATCGAGACGTGTCCCTCAAATCGACCCTCCAGGCCGGCAGCCACAGCGAAATCGACCCGCCGGAGACGGCGCTGCTTCGGGATCTGCCGTTTACGCTGCAGGGCCTCTCCTCCACCTCGCTGCCCTTCTTGGCACACGATGCGCTCAAGCTTCCGCCGACACTCCCGCTGCCGCTGATATCCATCCTGCACACGCTGGCCGAGCCGGCGCTGCTGTATCGCCGACTGGACGCCTTCTGCCAGAGCTCGCCGCAGGGCCTCCTGGGCCAGAGCCTGCGTTCCGCCATCGGCAGCGAGCTGCGCTCGTACCTGAGCCTCATCGCCACCCTCGAGGGGCAGATCCGGAGGGCGCTCAGCGAATTCGACGAGAACCAGCCGGCGCGGGGGGGCATCGGGACGGCGGGCGTGACGCTCAAGCGGTGCGTCGTGTGGACGCGGGAAGCGACGATGGGGCTGCGGCTGATGTGCCTGATGGCGGAGGAGTCGGAGGACAAGAAGGGCGGACAGCTGATCTCGCTCATCCACGGCTTCTCGTCGTCGCACGGAGACCCGACGGTGGCGGCATTCGCGGAGCGGCTGCTGGGCAGCTTCACGGGGCCCTTCTACAACATGCTGCGGCGCTGGATCTACGACGGGGAGCTGGTGGACCCGTACGTCGAGTTCTTCGTGCGGGAGCAGACGCCGACGGACGAGGGCGGGACGCGGAAGAAGGGGGCGGGCAACGTGTGGGAGGACAAGTACGAGATCGACCAGGGCATGATACCGACGATGATGACGCAGGACTTTGGGCAGAAGGTGTTTCTGATCGGCAAGTCGCTCAACTTCATCCGGCACAGCTGCGGCGACTCGGTCTGGGTGGAGCGCTACTCCAAGGCGGCGTCCAAGGAGCTGCGGTACGGCGACACGGCGACGCTGGAGGCGTGGATCGACGAGGCATACAAGACGACTATGAAGCGTCTCATGGAGCTCATGGCGGACAAGTTCCACCTGTTCGCGCACCTGCAGGCGCTCAAGAAGTACATCTTGCTGGGCCAGGGCGACTTCATCGCGCTGCTGATGGAGTCGCTGGCGGCCAACCTGGACCGGCCGGCGGGGGCGCAGTACCGGCACACGCTAACGGCGCAGCTGGAGCACGCGATCCGGGGGTCGAACGCGCAGTACGACGCGCCCGAGGTGCTGCGGCGGCTGGACGCGCGGATGCTGCAGCTGTCGCACGGCGACATCGGCTGGGACTGCTTCACGCTCGAGTACAAGATCGAGGCGCCGGTGGACGTGGTGGTGACGGAATGGGGCAACCGGCAGTACCTCAAGGTGTTCAACTTCCTGTGGCGCATCAAGCGGGTCGAGTTCGCGCTGCTGACGACGTGGCGGAAGTGCATGACGGGGTCGCGGGGCGTGCTGCAGAGCGCGGACGCGGGGGTGAGGCAGACGTGGAAGCTGACGCGCGGGACGCTGGCGGAGATGATTCACTTCGTCGGCCAGCTCCAGTACTACATCCTGTTCGAGGTGATCGAGTCGTCGTGGGGCGAGCTGCAGCGGCGGATCCGGGGCGAGGACTGCACGCTGGACGACCTGATCCGGGCGCACGAGCGCTACCTCGACGACATCACGCACAAGGGCCTGCTGGGGGCCAAGCGGCGGCAGCACGGGCCGGAGGGGGAGGACGAGCGGGCGTCGTACCTGGCGCAGCTGAGCGACATCCTGAGGCTGATGCTCAGCTACCGGGACTCGGTGGACGGGCTGTACAGCTGGAGCGTGTCGGACTTTACGCGGCGGCAGGAGGCCGACGTGCGCGGGACGGAGGCGGCGGCGGCGGCGGCGGCGGCGGCGGACGGCGGGGTGTCGTCGGAGCTGCCGGTGCTGCGGGAGCGGCTCCGGCAGCTGGGGTCGTCGTTCCGGACCCGGGTGCAGATCCTGCTGGGCGACCTGGCCTACCAGCCGGACGTGGACATGCGCTTCCTGGGCGTGGCCATGAACTTCAACGACGTGTACCAGCCGGCGCGGCGGAAGAGCAAGACGTCGACGGGCGGCGCGTCGTCGGCCAACGTGTCCAAGGTCTGATGCCGTCCGGGGGACAGCAAGGTCCCGCTCGATGACGAGGCGGCTAAGGGGGAGAGGGGGGGAGAAGGGAGCGGCCGGCGACGGGCGACGCAGACGGACCATACGTCACTTGTTCCGCTTTGTTCTTTTCAAGTATACGGATTCACGATGGGCCGGTTCGAGGCGCGGCAGAGGGCCACCGGCCACGGCACGGGCCACGGACACTGGCAGGGAGCGGCGAAGGGGGCTCGGGCGGCAGCTGTGCACTGTCTCAGCCGACGGATGCGATTGGGCGGCGGGCTCGGCTGTCCGGGCGGCGGGCGGTCGGATCGGCCGATCCGGAGACGACGACGACGAAATGGCAAACACCTGTGACGGTGCTGTGGCGTCGCGGCCGAGCTGCAGGCGGCCGAGCCTCTCTCCCTCTTGCGTGTCCTCGGCCTGGCCCCGTTGTGCGGACTGGTCATGGCCCCGCGACGGCTGGTATGGACGGCGTCGGCGGGCGGAGAAGAAACAGGAGGCATCGGGCAGGGCAGCTGGAATTGGCATCGACTGGCTCGCCCCGGCGGCTGTCTCGGCGGGCCTGGGACGCAGAAATGGATGTCGCGCAGTCTCGTATCCCAGCCATGGCCATCTTCCCGTCTGCTGCCTCGCCGTCCGACCACCTGTTTTCTCTCCTCCCCCCTTTTCTCCAACGCCCAGCCAGGGTCAGCCTCGAGTGGGACGAATGACGACGAGCAGCGCCCCGGCCAACGCTCTCTCTGCCCGGCCGAGCTCGAGGAACGGGCCAGGCGCCAACGCACGCCGTCCTCTCGCGCTCGCTTACGACGGCCCTTGATCCCTCGCCGCCCCCTCCGCAGTCTCAGCCGCCCCGTTCCCCCGCAAAGGCGGGAAAGACGACGGCTGTGGAGATGGCATGTGCGCAGCAAGCCGTCTGGAGGAGGGTAGAATGTAGCCAGGGCGGACGTGGAATCCAATAATCCGGGGTAGCGAGCCTGCTCGCACGCACACAGCATCGGCGTGCCTCCGCTGTCTTGCGCGGCAACTTTCGGGCAAGGGAGAGAGCCGACGAGGGGTGCGGCGACGACACCTTTTTTTTTTTCCTTTTTGTCTGTTGTTGTTCCTCTTTGCAAAGGATAAGCCGGGCGAGAAAGGGAGGGCGAGAAGCAAGGTGTGTGGGCGGTCAGCTCGCCGCCCTTGAGCCTGCCCTCCCTTGGACGACGGCCCTCATCGCCGTTTTTTTTTGTTGTTGTTGTTGTTCCTGGTCCAGCCGAGGCCAGGTAAGCTGTGAGTGGGTGGCGTCCCCTTTGGCTCGTAGGTGCCGAGGAGGAGGAGGAGGAGGAGGAGGAGGAGGAGGAGGGCGGCCGGCTCTATAGCGGCTGCTAAGCCGGCCGTGCTATTCGCCGTAGCCCGCCGGTAGTGCTCTGGGCTACCTACCGCCTACTGGTAGTAGGTCTAGTAGGTCTAGTAGGTGCCTACCTAGGTACCTAGGCACCCACCTACCTAGGTACCTACCTACCTATCCGCCGCCCGTCCGCTCTACGGGGCGTCTGCGCCGCCCGAGGTAGTGGACGTCTACAGGGCGTCCTGCGCCGACGCCCACCCGCCACCTAGGGCTGCCTCCCATTCTCCAGGGCGGCCTCGGCGCTGGACTGGCCGCTACCCACAGGTACCTACGCCCTCTTACCTTGCAGGTTGGCCCTGGACGCGCTACCAGTGGCAGCAGCAGCAGCAGCAGCAACCTGTATGCAGCATCCAAGCATGCTGTAGATGGTCCACAATCTTCAACACCATCCTCACCCTCTCCCCCCCCCCCTTCCCTTGTCCTCGCCCGGCCTCGCCCTCGCCCGTCGCGCTCTTCCTTGCTCGTCGCACCCGTGCGCTGGTTGGTGCGACCGGCCCAGCCTTACACCACCGCCCGTCTGCCTCTCCCTCCTCTCCCTGTCTCCTTTCCGACCCGAGCCGGCCCTGCTCTCTCTCGCCAGCTCTCGCGCCCGAACTCGACCTCGATCGCTCGACCTCGATCGCTTGACCTCTCTCGAGCTCGACCTCTCTGTCGGTGACTCTCTCACTCTCACATCTCACATCCCCTCACATCCCCTCCGAGCCTTGTCCGTTCGCCTGTAGCATCATCGTCTCCTCCGCTTCTTCTGTTTTTCTGCATGGGCCCGAGTCCGTACTTCTCACGAGGCTCGTCTTGTCCGTCCCCCGTCCCCTTAGCCTTCTCTCCTCTCTCTCTCCCTCTCCTTTCCTCTCTTTCTCTCTCTCTCTCTCCTTTCTTCCCCCCTCTGCTGGCCGGGCGTGTGTGCGTGACGAGGCGGCTAGCATCCTTCCTCCTCCCTTGGTTCGGCTGCCTGTCTCGCCCATCATTCCACACGCTCATTACCCCTGGAGCTCGAGGAGTCTCTCCTCCCGACTGCTCTCTCCACGCGCATTCCGGGCTATCAGAAACTCTGCTTGTCAAGGAAGCTACCGGTTGCCCTGGACGGCCTCTCCCCGGCCGCCCCCGCTCCTCCGGCCGCCTACATCTAGCTGTCCTGCTGCTCACGCCTTCTCTCCTCTCCTCTCGCCTTCTTCCTCCTCCTCAACATAGTGGGCATCCGTTTTTTGTCTGTCCATGCTTGCTCCTCCCGCCATCTCGTCACATAATTCTTGCCTGCGCATGTACATGCCCTTGTTCTAATCACTTAATCGAGCCGGCTCAGTCATCAACGCTACCTCGGTGCACATAACCATCTCGACGACGCGAGAAACCGACGACGAAAAGAGACGAGCACGAGAAGCCGCCACCCGCCCCAACGAACAAAAAAGACCACCTGTTCCTCGACATTTTTTTTCCGAAAAAAAAAAGTATTGAAAAAAAAAGCTCTCCCCTAGGAGCTGAAAAAAACGAAAAATCTCAGCCGCCAGCCGAGGCGTCCAAACCTTGGCTTGCTTGACTCGTCGTCCTTGCAACCTGGTGAGTCTTCCTCTCCTCTTCGCCTCTGCCCAAATCCGCCGATTCGACAATCCCTGCCTGCTGCCGCCGTCAGCCTTACGAGTCCCAGCCGGACACCCTGACCCGTTTTTTTCTTTTTTATCTCTCTCTCGCTCGCTCTCCAGGTGTTTTTTTTTTTTTTCACTTCCTCCGCATCACACTTTAGCCTGTGGCTCTCCATCTCTGGCTTGGCTCCAGCTCCACCACCTACGATTTGCTGCCACTCACGCCTCTTTTTTTTTTCTTCCCCCTCCCACCGTCTTTTCACCTTGGACATATATTCTTGCTCAACCCTTTCGCCGTCCTCTACATCTTTCTTCCTCGACCTCTTCCTCTCCTCGACGCTTCATGGCGCGCTGACGGTCGACGACAGCCCGCCTGCTACTGCTTCAAGCTCGCATCGTCAAGCCGCATCGTCAGCGTCAGTCGTCTCAGGTCGCAACGACCGGCAAGCCGCTCGAGTCGCGCGTCGCCCGCACGGAACAGGACCCCTGGTTGCCGCCCGGCACTCTTGACACGAGACTGCCTCTCTCGCCGTCGTCGCCGCTGACCGCGACCGCCATTGCGCACCCGAACTCTGCTGTCGCCAAGGTTTGGCGCATTTGCAGCCTCAAACTAGGACGGCCCCTTGCCCGGAAGCCTCTTTCTGAACTCTGACTCTTGCCCTCCCGTCCAATGGCCACTACCGTGAGTCTCTTTTTTTTTTTTTGTCCCCCACGTTCTGCTCTTGTTGTCCATCGACTTTGCCCCGTTCCTGCGAGGCCGTACCTGAGCGCTGCTAGCGCCGCCCCCGAGGCCTCGACATCAGAGGGGCTCGTGTGTGTCTCAAGGTGGCACCAAATTAGTGCACGCGGCACGGAGCCTTTAGTTTGCTCTGGGGTCCCTCCCAGAACCCAAACTCCCCCCCCCCCCATGCGCGCGCCTGGGGGCCAACCTTGCCCACGACGAGCCTCTCAAAATCTTTTTCGTCTTCCCCCTCATCCCGCATCTCCGCCCGCCATTCTTCCTCCTCTCTCGCCCTCTCCGCCCGCAGCATCCCGCTGACTCTTCCTCGTCGGCCCGCGCCCAGACGCGATCGAGGGGCTTCCCCAACCTCACCATGCCGCCCGGGTCCAACGACAAGGCCCAGCAGCCCATGGGCTCGGCCTTCCCGGGCTCCAACCTCTACCCGAACAAGAACATCTGGACCTCGTCGCTGTCGAGCGCCCGCGAGAGATCCATCGGCGCCGGCTCCAAAGGTTCGTCGCGCAGAGCCTCCGACGACGCCCGGCCCCCGCGCCTCGCCCTGCTCACACGCATCCCAGAGCCCGACGAGAGCCCGTCCGGCTCCAGCGCCCTCAACGCAAACTCCGAGGCCGACCCGTGGAGCGCCGCCAGCTCCAACCCCTGGAACTCCGACCACCAGGGCCGCTCCGTGAGCACCTCGCCGAGCCGCACCCGCGATGCCGCCCTGCCCAACGGCGCCCTGCCCAACAGCGCCGGCTACTTCGATCATCACCACCACCACCACCACCACCACCAGCAGCAGTCTGCCGCCCTCGGCATCAAGAAGGGCAGCTTCGCCGGCAAGACCTTCCACGACGACGCCAACGCCTACGGCGCCGCCTTCTCCGCCCAGGGCCGCACCGCCCAGGACTCGGCCGCCTACATGGACGCCATCGCCGGCTACGCCCACCACCACCGCGACGCCAGCCTGCCTCCGTCCCGCCACTCGCAGAGCTCCCCCGCCTACCAGGATTTCTACCGCGCCAGCCATACGCCGAGCAACTCGATCCAGTCCCAGCGGCCCGTCGCCGCCCACGCCGCCTCCTTCTCCACCCAGAGCGCCAACCAGCGCGCCTTCAACCTCAACAAGCACATCGAGGAGGACCTGTCGCTCCAGTTCGGCCGCCGCGTCGGCCTCGACAGCCCCTCGGCCTCCGCCGCCTCCTTCAACCCGCCCGCCCAACCCTTCCAGTTCAACCCGGGCTCCCAGCCCTGGGTCGGCGAGGGCGCCAACGGCCTGAGGTATCCGGCCGGCCTCGACCTGTCCGACACCATGGCCGCCCAGTACTCCGCCCTGAAGCGCTCGCCCGTCGACAGGGTCTCGCCCGGCACGAGCTATCGCCTCGACTCGGGCAGCAGCCCCCGCGGCTACGGCCCGGACGCCTGGTCCGCCAGGACCGCCGCCCGCGACCCCCGCCCGACCGATTTTGAGCGCCGGAACCCGCAGACGCAGCAGCAGCAGTACGCCCCCGGCTACGCGCCCCCCTTCTTCCCCGGCCAGTTCCAGTACGCCGCCGGCCTACCCGCCCAGTACACCACGGCCAGCTTCCTCGACCCCTATAGCCAGAACTTCCGTCACCACCCCATGATGGCCAGCTACGGCCTCCATGCCGTGCACGCCGGATATCCGCTCGGCGCCGCCCTGCCGCCCGCCAGGCCCGCCCGCGACCAGGACCCGAACAAGGGCATGCGGAGCGCCCTCCTCGACGAGTTCCGCCTGAGCAACAAGTCGAGCAAGCGCTACGAGCTCAAGGACATCTACAACTACGTCGTCGAGTTCAGCGGCGACCAGCACGGCTCGCGCTTCATCCAGCAGAAGCTCGAGACGGCCAACAGCGACGAGAAGGAGCAGGTCTTCCGCGAGATCGAGCCCAACGCGATCCAGCTGATGAAGGACGTCTTCGGCAACTACGTCGTCCAGAAGTTCTTCGAGCACGGCAACCAGGTCCAGAAGAAGGTGCTGGCGGAGAAGATGAAGGGCAAGGTGGTGGACCTGTCGGTCCAGGTCTACGCCTGCCGCGTCGTCCAGAAGGCCCTCGAGCACGTGCTCGTCGAGCAGCAGGCCGAGCTGACCAAGGAGCTCGAGCCCGAGATCCTGCGGGTGACGAGGGACCAGAACGGTAACCACGTGGTCCAGAAGATCATCGAGCTCGTCCCCCGCCAGTACATCGACTTCATCATGAACGCCCTCCGCGGCCAGGTCACCGGCCTCGCCTCGCACACCTACGGCTGCCGCGTCATCCAGCGCATGCTCGAGCACGGCACCGACGCCGACAAGCTCGACATCATGACGGAGCTGCACGCCTCGGCCCAGATCCTCATCACGGACCAGTACGGCAACTACGTCGCCCAGCACGTCATCCAGAACGGGAGGCAAGAGGACCGCCAGCGGATGATCGAACTCGTCATGTCGCAGCTGCTCACCCTGTCCAAGCACAAGTTCGCGTCCAACGTGGTGGAGAAGTGCATCGAGTTCGGCACGCCCGAGCAGCGGACCAACATCCGGAAGCAGCTCACGACGCCCGGTGCCGACGGGACCAACCCCCTCCAGCAGATGATGCGCGACCAGTACGGCAACTACGTGATTCGTGAGTCGCCCCCGGCCCGCCGGTGATGCGTGTGACGTTTGCTGACTCGTCTGGAAATGGGCAGAAAAACTGCTGGGCCAGCTGCACGGCGCCGAAAGGGACGTCCTGGTCGAGGACATCAAGCCGCAGTTCTTCGCCCTCAAGAAGAACGGCGCGACCAGGCAGCTCCAGGCGCTCGAGAAGCTGCTCGGGCTCGGGGCCGGCCCTGCGGCCTCGGCCAAGAGCGAGACGGCGTCGCATGCCGACGCCAACTCGGCCGCCGGCACCCCCCTGCTGACCAACGAGACGAACAGCCCCCAGAGCAGCAGCCCCCCCAGCACGCACGCGAGCGCCGTCGGCTTCCCCGCCGACGACGCGGACAAGGACCCGTCGCGCAGGGCGGCGGCGGGCATCGCGCCCAAGGTCCAGGGAGACGAGACGCAAGACTGAGCGGCGACGGCGCGGCCCGCCATCCGGGACTCGCTCGCACCCCCTCTGTATCATGACGAACCACACCGCCCTCCCGCCACACGATTCGCATCCGCCGGGGCGCTGGATGTTGCCCGCGGACGCTTCATCCGCTCCCCGGGCGGCAAGCACTATAGATAATGTCCCACTGCAAAAACATTCTCAGGAAACATATACGGCATACCAATATACATATATACAACTGTTCTAATATATGATATATGACCCGGGCAAGGCACCATGTCGGCCTTGGCCCCTCAACAGCACTCACAGCGAACGCAGCCTGGCCGTCCGTCCTCAGCCCGAGTGCGGTTATCCTCGGCTCGAGCACACGTCGAGGCTTTGTCGGCCGGGCGGCCCTGCCTTACTCACCCACCACCTCCTCACTCCTTTTCCCCCTTCTCTCTTTCTCGGGCATTTTTATGGAGAAGCGAAGTCGACGAGATCGGACCGGGGCTTTTGTGTGTCAACGGAGCTCCTTTCTCTCTGGACGGCAATTTCTCCGCTTCATGTTTCCTTTTTTTTTCTGTTTTCCCGTCTCCTTTTTTCCCTTCCCCCAGGTCCGACCCTTCTTCCGCCGGGCGTTCGCCCAGCGGGGAAAGCGGTTGAGGACGGGGATCGGCACGCGGCGAGCGAGGAATAAGGGGGCGGCGTTGATTCGTGGGACGGATGTACTGTAGCGACCGACGGTTTTCACGGCGGGCGGGAAGGGCGGCGGAGGGGGAGTTTGAGACTTGGATAGCTACTACTGGTCGGGCCGGTGCGCCCACACACAGCCGATAGAAAAACTTGGGCAGCGCGAGTTTGAACAATGTCCGTCTGCCTTGGCCGCGTTGGCTTGCGCGTTGCCAACGTGAGACTTCAACCCCTCGGCAAGTTGGATAGGGCCCTTGCCGTCGACCAAGTTTGGGGGCTTGGCGCCGGCTTCTCGTCGCGCACGAAGCCAAGATGCCCTCCCTCGGTCCTGACTGGGATTTCGTGTCGAGGGAAGCAAGTTGCCCGCGACGAGCTTTCGTAGGAAATGGCGACAGTGATGGCGTCGTCACCGCGGGCCGGTTTCTTCCTTCAAGCCGAGGCTGGCCTCAGAACGTCGTGACTACACCTGCTGTCAATCAAGGTCGGATCGGCTCGCCCTACGAGCAAGCAGATAGGGCAACTACATGTGCCGGGCACGGCAAGACCAGAAAAATTACGGCACGGGTAGGGGTGAAGGAGGGCATGAAGAAAATAATGGCGCCGATGGCCTTGTTCGATAAGGAAGGCTGGATGGAAAATGTACGCTCCCTGGAAGCCGACACGACACACTCTAGGCTTCACAGGCCGTGCGGAGGGGCGTCACGTGCTGTACCACGCCACGTGACCCTTGTCGGCCGCGAGTGGGGCCGTCCGCGGGCAAGCCTCCGACGACCACGCCGCTTTGTCCGACGACATGCCCTGTCTAGCGGCGCATTCCCTCTCTCTCGCCGTCACTGCTGCGCTGGGATTCCGTTCGCTTTCGCCGGGACTCGATTCGCTTTCGCCGGGATCCCATCCGCTTGCTGCGTCTTCTGACCGTCGCGCGGCTCCGCCTGACCCCCCTTGGCCGCGTCCGGCACGAGCTGCGACCTGCTTGCGATGCTCCTGCTGAGGGCGCTGATGGATGTGTTGCCCGTCAGGGCCAGAACTGGCACGTCGGTCCGGACCTTCGCGTGCAGCCAGTTGCGCAGCTCGACGGCAACTAAGCTGTCGATGCCGTACGCGCGCAGCGGCTTGGCCGCGTCGATGTCCGCCACGGGCACCGCCATCGTCGTGGCGATGCGCGCCAGCAGCACGTCCTGCACCGCCTCGGCCGCCTCCTCGGCCGACCTGGCCTGCCGCAACCGCTGCAGCGGCTGGTCGCAGGCATCATCTTGTCTCTCCGGCGTGTCCGTCACCTCTATGTCCAGCTGCCGCAGGTAGGCCAACGACGCCCCGTGCCGCAGCCAGGGGAATTCGACGTCCGGCACCTCCTTCCGCCGCAGCTGCTCCAAGCCGCCGGTGCCGGCCCCGAGGAGGAGCTGCCGGGTTAGCGGGCTCTCGCCGTCAGCGGTACCGGCCAGCGCGCAGCGGAGGGTATGAAGGAACTCTTGCTCGCCCACCGTTACCCGCTATCGGCTTCTCGTTAGCGGACGAAGGGGAATGGGGAAAAATGCCTCCTCTCTTTTTTGGGCCGTACCTTTCCGTAAGATCGATAATGTTTCATGACGTTGTCGTGCTCGGCAACGTAGCCGATGTCCGTCATGACGCCGATGTCGAGGCTCTGCGCCGCCAGCCCCCTTGCCTGTCGGTAGTGCACCAGCGCGTCCTGGTACGCGCAGCCGGCCGCGTAGGCGCCCTGCGAGGCGGCGCCGCTGACGCCAACTCTTGAAGCCAGCACCACGAAGAAGTCGAGCGTCCCGGGGAGCAGCTCGTGCAGGTTCCAGCTTCCTGCGCGCCCAGGGTCAGCAGGGGGGGGTCCCACCCCGGTCCGTCCCGTCTCCTACCGCGCCCACCCACCTTGGATCTTGGGCCGGGTCGCATAGACCCATTGGCCATGGCTCATACTGTGGAACAGGACATCGTCGAGCGCCATGGCGCCATGTATCACGCCCCGCATCGGCGGCATGCTTCGGGATATATCGGCGAGTATCTCCCTCAGCCGGTCCTTGTCCGCGACGTCGCCGGCGTACGCCCTGGCGTTGACGCCGGCCTCGGCCAGCTTCGCGAGCACGTCTCGGGCTGTGGCCGATGCGGCGCCGGAGCGCGAGACGAAGGCGAGATGGCGGGCGCCGCGCTCGGCCATGAAGACCGCCTGGGCCCGGCCGAGACCGCCGAGGCCGCCGACCAGTAGGTAGCTGGCGTCCGGCCGGAGGCTGAGGGGGGCCAGCCTGCGCGGCGTCACGGGTACGAGCGACTCGGGCGTGACGCGGAGCACCAGCTTGCCCGTGTGGCCCCCCTGCTGCATCTGACGGAAGACGGACACGGCGTCGGATACATCGTGCACTGTGATGGGCTGGATCAGGCCGACGCTGCCTTGGCCGAGCAGCTTCATCACCGTTTCCATCGTCCTCTCCCACGCCTTTGGCTGACAGGTCGACACCTGTAGTGCATCAACCAAGACAAACGCGGCACCCCTTAAAAAGGGCTCCATATCGAGCCCAGTATTGGCTACAGCGTCCCTCTTGCCGACCTCGACGAAGCGGCCAAAGGGCGCGATGCAAGCCCAGCTCTTGCGCAGCGCCTCACCCGCCAGCGAGTTGACGACTACGTCGACGCCCCGGCCATTCGTCTTGCGCATGATGCCCTTTTCGAACGACAAGTCGCGCGAGCTGAATATGTGGTCGGGCCTTACGCCCAGGGACGTCATTGTGCGCTTCTTCGCCTCGGTGCTCGCGGTGCAGTAGATTTCGGCCCCCAGCATCGTCGCCACCTGGATGGCGGCCTGGCCGAGGGCTGCGGCCGGGGACTGCGAGTCAGCCTTGGTCACGGGGAATCTGGGGCGGGCCTCTCACCTCCGGCCCCGGCGTGGATGAGCACCGACTCTCCCTTCTGCAGCCGGCCGACCTCGACCAGGCACCAGTGCGCCGTCCCATAGGACGCCAGGGTCGCAGCGCCCTCCTCGAGGGACAAGGACGGCGGCAAGGCCATGACGTACGGCTCTCGGGCTCGGGGGTCGGTCCGGAAGACGGCATCCGTAAAGCACGCGACGCGGTCGCCCGGGGAAACCTTGGTGACGCCGGGGCCCACGCGGCGGACGATGCCGGCCGCCTCGACGCCCAAGCCGGCCGCTTCCAGCTGGCCCATGGCGATCATGATGTCCCTGCGCGTCGTCAGCTCGGCATTCCGTCGCGGAAAAGGACGGGACAAGAAGGGGCGGCGGCTGCCGGGCGAGCACTGACCGGAAGTTGGGGCTCAACACCCGCGCCTCGATCTCGACCTCGTCCTCGGCCAAGGGCTGCGAGGGGACGGGGTCGTCGACCCAGTGGAGCGTGTCCAGCATGCCGGGCTGCCCGACCGCCAGCTTCAGCGGCCGGCCGGGCTGGACGAGGCGGGCCTGGCGCGGCTCGGCGTCCGCCCCGGTGGCCCGCGCGAGGCTGTCGTTCATCGCCTTGTCCGGCATCCAACGTTGGATGCAGAAGTGCCCGTCTCGCTCCGTCGTCTCCGTCACGTCGCCGTCGCCGTCGCCGTCGCGCCAGATGCTGATAAGCCGCCGGCCGATGATGTCGCCGGCCGACTCGATGCCGCCGGCGAGATGCCGGCAAAAGTGCAGCTCGTGGAGCCCGGCGGCCGGGTCCTCGGCCTTGATGCAGCACAAGAGCCCGGAGATGGTGCGCATGCTCGGGTGGCCGACGCCGTCGGCGGCATCGGACCTGGTGACCCAGAGGAGCTCGCCGCAGTGGAGGAGGAGGTGCTTGGCCCGCTCGAAGCCGTCCTCCGAGACGGCCTCGAGGAAGGGCCTCTCGTACTCGAGGAGGGAGACGACCGTCTTGCCCTTGTCGACGGCGTCCGCCGCCGCCGCGAGGTCCTTGACGACGGCCGTGCGCGCGCCGAGGCGCCCGAGCTCGCGGCAGACGGCGAACGCGAGCGCGGCCGTTGGGTCCGTCTTGTCGTCGGGCAGGACGACGACGACGTCCTTGGCCGAGGCCACGTTCCGCCCGAGCGTATTGGTGCTGATCACGATCGGGAACCTAGAGACGTCCAAGCTGTCGGGCCGAACGACCTCGTTCCCGGAGAAGCCGGCCGACCTGAGGACCTCGTCCCAATCGGCCTCGCGGAGCAGTGGGCTGTCGCTCCGCCGGTCCTCGGCCGACCACCAGCTAGGCAGGATCCCGAAGATGAAGCGGCTGAAGACGTCCCGGGCCGAGATCTCGGCAAAGACTAGGCTCCCGCCGGGCTTCAGCAGGCGCCTGCAATTTTCGAGCGTTTTCCGCAGGTCGCGGGTGGCGTGGAAGACGTTGACGGCGAAGACGACGTCGTACGACTCGGCCTCGAAGCCCTGCTCGACGGGGTCGACCTCGATGTCCAGGCCCTTGAACTCGACGCGGGGCTCGTGCTTGCGCAACAGTACCTTGGCCTTTTCGAGCCAGCCGGCCGAGATGTCGGTGAAGGTCCAGGTGGAGAAGCGAGGCGTGTCGCCGTCCTCGAATGCCAGCTGCTCCAGGATGGGCACCGTTACCGACCCCGTCCCGGCACCGACCTCGAGGATGCGCAGGGCCGGCGTCTTGTGCGCCTTGATATCGAACCAGCGGCATAGGCACCTTTGTGTTTTTCTTAATCCGAAGGAATCTTTGTAGTATGTCGAGAGGTAGTCGTTGGCCGTGAGGTGCTCCATGGCCATCACTCGCTCGGCGACGATGTCGTCCAGCGACGCGAAGACGTGGCGCATCAGCTGTCCGTCGGCGGGGTGCTTCTGGGTGAGGTCCTCCAGCTTCTCCATGGCCCGGCGCTCCTCCTCCTCCTCCTCCTCCTCCTCCCCGGCCTCGTCGCGGCGGCTGATGGGGCTTCCCGCAGGCGTCGTCGCGTCGCCGGCCGCCGGCGTCCTGCTCTGCTCCCGCATCCACTCGACGTACTTGCGCAGGTGGGACGGCAGCCCATCAGCATCGAGCCTGAGCTTCTTCAATCTTCTCAAGGCGATCCGGCACAGCTCGCGGACGAGGCCGGCGTTATCGGAGATGAAGCGGGCGTCTGTTTCGTCGTCGGCCTCGGTCCGGCCCAGCAGGACCGCCGCCGGGGCAAGATCCGGGTCCGGCTTCCAGACGGGCGCCGCGCACGTCCTGTTCTTCGTTTCCTCCGGCGGCTCGGGCGCGTTCTCCGACGCCCCTAGCCTGGAAGCCCTGACATGCTCCATGACGAGCCAAGGATAGGCGTCGAAGGTGCCGTCGCCGACGAAGACGGAGCTCCTCGTCTGCCCGCCCGGGCTGACGACAGCATCGCAGATGCCATACAGCGCGGCCCCGGGATCACGGGCGATGGCGGTCGAGACTTTGATCGTCCCGGCGCCGGCGGCGACCCAGGTCTGCCTCTGCGAACGGTCCATGAGGAGGAGATTGCCCATAGTCGCCTGCCAAATCGAGTCGAGCGTCGTCGGGTGGATGAGGTACTCGCTCTCGCACGAGCCCGGCATGTCGGAGCGCGTGTCCACGACGGTCGCCTCAAAGGCCATGGCCGACGAGAGAGAGCCGGGCGTGGCGGGGGGCGAGGCCGCGACGGGCTCGAAAAGGCGGGCCCCGGTGATGGCCTGGAAGCTTTTGCCTATCCGTACCGTTCAGCTCGGCCCTGCACTCTCTCGGGTCGCCGCGGGCTGCAGCCGCCGCCCGTGCTGTGCTGACTTACCGTATTGGAGGCCGATGCTGTCGAAGAAGTCATAGTGCTCCCGGCCCGTCAGCTTCTCGCGCCCGGGCGAGCCGCCGGTCCCTCTCCAGCGCTCCCGGAAGACGCTGGCCTCCTCGCGCTGCTCCCTGCCGCCGTCCAGCTCGGCGGGCGGCGTCGCGAGCTGGGCCTGGACGAGCCCGCAGGCGTGCTCGACGAAGGCGTCGCCGTCCTGGCACGAGTAGAAGGAGAACTCGAGCCAGCCGCCGGCGCCGCTGCCCATGCCCAGCTTCCTCCGCTTGAGGTGGAGGGAGACTTCGACGGCGTCGGCGGCGTCGGGGATGACGAGGGCCTGCAGCATGCGGAACTCGCGCAGCTCGACGCCGGTCAGGGGGTCCGCGTTGCCGGCCTCGAGCTGGCGCACGGCCTCGACGACGGCGCTCACGACGCCGGCCGCGGGGAAGACGATGGCGCCCTGGACCCGGTGGTCCCTGAGCCAGGGCAGCTCCGCGAGCCGCAGGTAGTTCTGCCACACGGGCTCCAGCGGGTTGCACGCGTCCAGGCGCGACCCGATGAGGTCGTGCCTGGCGGCCGGCGGCGAGCGGTGATTTCTGGACTGGCGCGACTCGTGCCAGTACGAGGTCGAGTGGTTCCAGCAGTAGGCCGGCAGGTCGGTGAGGACGGCGGGCGGCGTCGACGATGACGGCTCGTTGATCTGGCTCGCGGCCGGCCCGTCAGCAGATGGAACGACCCGAGGGGAGGCAGACATGCTGCGAGAGAGCCGGAGAGCCGGAGAGCCGGAGAGCCGGAGAGCCGGAGAGCCGGAGAGGGGAAGAGAAGGGGGGGGGGGGGGGGGGGGGCTCACCCGTTTGATGTCGACGTCGACGCCCCTCTCCCACAGCGAGGCGGCCGCGCCCAGGGCGGTGCGCATCGCGTCCTGGCCCCGCGAGAGGAGGCTCTGGTAGGTGACGTGCTTCAGGCCGCCGCGGGCGAGCTTGAACTGCTTGAAGGGCCCGGCGAGGGCGCTGTGGGCGCCGAGCTCGAGGACGACGGTGGGCGTCTGGGGACTGCCGTCGCCGGGGCAGAAGATGCTGTCGAGGGCGGCGACGAGCTGGACGGGCGAGCATAGATTCTCCACCCAGTAGTCGGCCGTGAGCGTCGACGGGGGCACCCGGATGCCGTGGACGGTCGAATAGAACGACGTCGTCGACGAGACGTCATTGGCGGCCATGTCGCCGAGGCGCCCGCGGTACTCGTCGCCGACGCTCAACATCTGCGGACCATGGAAAGCGTTCTTCACCTGCAGCATGCGGCAGAAGACGCCCTGCCGCTTCAGCCTCTCGGCCAGGCCCTCGAGGGCGGAGCGGTCGCCCGCCAGTGTCACGTTTTCGGGGCTGTTGACGCAGGCCAGCGTCAAGGGGCCGGCGGCGGCGTCCAGGTGCGGACGCGCCCCGTCGGCGGACAGGCCGACGGCCATCATGCC